>CAUYON010039350.1:0-19243 GCA_963573935.1 Arctocebus calabarensis | reverse complement strand
TTTGGCAGAAACTCATATAATCAATACTTCCAATGGACATTGATATGACTATTTTATTGATTTTATTAATGGAAGATAAACTCAAGCATCAGGCAAGTAATGTCACAATATAGTTATACATGAAGAAAACAGTTATCTGTTATTACATTAAGGCAGGTTTTCTAAAAGATCCTGGCACAGTCAGCAACTTGGTAGCAGCCACAAGACCCATAGGACCAGTGACCTGAGTCCTATGTCACTGGTAGGAGGCTGTACAAATTAACTAAATTTCATCTATTCTAAGCTTCACGCTTTATCACATTGCAATCATTGAAATAAAAATGAGATTTATAATCCCTGCTGGCCAGACCACACGTGGCTTAGAAGAAAATCATGGAGACAATAGTGGAGTCTGCTTAAGAAATGCTATATCACCGATGCTCTTGATGACACACAGGGTGATACTGTGCAGAAAAAGGTGGACTTGAATTCGGAAGGGGCAAATGATAAAAGATAGTCTCTAAATGGGAGAATGTTTTAGAAATTACCTCAACCAATTATTTTCACTTATACTTTACTTTTTATGCACCTCAAAGGGGAATGTATTGCAATAATAATAATAAATGTAAAAGAACACATTTTATAGGAGAATAAAACTTGAAAGTGGTAAGTGTCATGGCTTAATGGGCAGCATTCTCTACCCCGCCACCTTCCACCCTCCACCTTCCACCTCACTGGTACTTAAAGTGATGATAGTCTATGGCCTGGAACTGCAGGTGTCTTTAATTTGATGAATAGTATTGTGCACTTCGGTGGGTACATAAGGCCAAATACTTCTAGGACATAAATGCATGCAAGATTAAACAGAACTATGTGAGCATTCATTCATGCAACAATTCCTTATTGAGCATCTATTCTGTGCCAGGTATTATTTGTTTCAGAAGCATGGACTTCAGTAGTAAATAAAACATACACAAAGCTTTGTTCTCAGGAAGCTTAATTTCATGTGTGTGAGATAGACAACACACCTAATAAACAACCAAATCACAGAGCATGTTAATTTTAAGAACTAAAGAGAAAGATAAAATAGGGAGAAAGAATAGGAATTTGGGGAGCAGTACAACTTCAAGTTGAGTCTTCTAGGAAGACCTGCAGTAGGTGGCGGAGCCAGCCATGTTTGACCTTTGAGGGAAGGGCTTTCTAGGCAGAGAGAAGAGCAAGTGCCCGAAACAGGAACACATCTAGTGCACTCAAGGAACACAGCAAGGAGGCCAGAGGATCTCAAGAAGGATTAAAGAAAGGAAAAATGGGGGGGAAATGTTGTCAAGACATCAGGAGAGAAGGAATCAGCAGATCTTATATTTCAGTATTATTCAATATAAAAACTAAGTGAGTCTAATGTGTAATTTAATTTTTTCTAGTTGCCACATCAAAAAATAGAGAATAGATGTGATTAATTTCAATATATTTTATTTAACCCAATGTATTAAAAATATTATCATTACAACCATATGTGATATATAAAGTATTAATGAGATATATTATACACAGTGGCTATAAAGTTCATGTGCAATTTAAAATAGGGTATAGTTTAAAATTGCACAAAAAATTTATGGCCACCCTGTATTTACATTTATAAAAATTGATTTTATTTTTTAGAGCAGTTTATGTTTACAGCAAAATATAGCAGAAGGTACAGGGATCATTCTTTTTCATGGACTAAGTCTTTGAAGTCTGCTATGTATTTTTACAGTTACAGCTTATCTCAATTAGTACTAGCCATATTTTATGTGCTCACATGTGATAGTGTCTACCATATTAAGTAGCACAGATCTGGACCTTCATAGAATAATATAATGCTTTGGCTTTTTGCTATGAGTGCATTGGAAAGTGATAGAAGAATGTTCTGAGTGCAGGGGTACATAATCTAACTTGGTGTTTTTCACAATACACCTGTTGCTCTTGTTTTAAGAATCAAGGGGGAGTTTACAGTATATGGCATGCGTCTTGGGGACAGGACACAACTATAAAAGGGACTTTACCGAACAAATGCAAACAGTGTAACCTAATTCTTTGTATCCTCAATAAACCTGAAACAATAAAAAAAGTTAAAAACTATATTTATGCTAAAAAAAAATAGAGAGGGAAGAACATCACATTGCATGTCCTAAAAGAGACTTTGAACAAGCTCTTATTAAATAACAAAATGTAATGTAGACAAGCCTTAGTTTAGTAAAGATTCTGGCCTGGAAAATAAGTATAATTGTAGTTTTCTTAAAGCTCTGTCTTTGAACAACCTGTCTTATATCTGCAACATGGCAGTCTCCTCATGCTTCAAGCATCAGATAGACCATTATCTCCTCTGGAATGTCTCCCAAGCCCTTCCTGAGAAATAAATTATCTTCCTATAATACTCAGTCATAATGCTTAGTTTATATGCTTGTTTTTCTCATGGTCTGTTAGATCCTCAAGGCAGGGTACATATTATATCCATCCTAATGCCCAGGAGAATTCCTGAAAGATAGTAAGTTCTCAATAAATATTTGTTAATTGGAAGTCAAAAAACATTCTTGGCTAAACATTTTAAAAATGGAAATCTCCCAAATGTCTATCAACAGTGATATATTTACACAATTAAATAACATACAACCAATCTAAAACTATATGCAAAATGGATTATTATAGGCAGGATTTTGAGTGAATGAAGCAAAATGCAAGTGTGTGTACCATATGATTCCATTTACATTAAACTCAGTGAGGGAAAACAATAAAAATTGATAGGACACTGATTACACTTGGAAGCAATAATTGCCAGGGGACAAGAGGGGGATTGTGGTATTCTGATAATATTCTATTTCTTTCTCTGATTATGCATCATGTCCAATTTTTAAAACTTCATTAAGCAATACAGTTATATATGCCTTGTCCTATATGTATTATGCAGTAATTAAAAGCTTACATGGAAAAGGTATATAGGTCCTAAAAGAAAGCAAAACAAAAAATGTAAATTATTTTAAGTGGAAACAATTTTGTTCAGCTGTCTTACAATACAAAATATAAGAATAAATTTAGGGCTAATTTACATACGTTATGTGCATTTTTATAATTAAAAAACTTCCACTAGTACAACATATGTCAAGCATTTTATTTAAAACAATTTTTCTCTTTCCTGAAAAAAGACTGTGAGTCATAATTTGGAAAACACTTTAACATGTAATAATCCTGTGTTTTTATTTTAAACCCAGCTAAAGCCACATAGAGCAGAAATGTCCAGCTAAACTCTTGTCCAAATTCCCAACCCCCAGAACTGTGAGCAAATAAAACAGTTGCTACCTTTAAAAAACAATCCTTTTTATACTTTTGTTGAATAATTTTCCATAAATATGCTTTAATTATGCATTTTTAAACATGCAATTTCATGTTATATACTTATTTTAGCACAGTGGTTCTCAGCCAGGGAGAATTTTGACCCCCTCCTGGGATATCCTGGCAATGCCTGAGACATTTTTGTTCATCACAGTCGGGAAGTGAGGAGTTGCTATTGGCATCTAGTACGTACAGGCCAAGATGCTGCTCAACGTCATGTCCTGCCCAGGATAGCCCCTCCCAACAGAGAGTTAGCCAACCTTCAATGTCAGTAGTGCTGAATTTTTAAATCAGATTTTTTTCCTTGACCAATTATAAGGTATCTTTTAGCGATTTTTGAAATACTGAAATTGTTTTGTTCAATGCGAATGAATTTTCTTAAAATAAATTATGTATCATTAACACCTTCTACTTCATCTATTTTTTAAGTGTTTGCCATGGTTTTTTTTTTTCCCAGTTTCCTTTAGAAAAAGTTTGAGAAATAAGTTGTTTATAACAGTTTAATTCTTCTTTCTCCAGGCTAGAAGAACAAAAGAATATCTTGTCAGAATTTCAAAGAGATTTAAAGGAATTTGTTTTATGGTTGGAAGAAGCAGATAACATTACCAATATTCCACTTGAACCTGGAAATGAGCAGCAGCTAAAAGAAAAGCTTGAACAAGTCAAGGTACTTTTATTTTCTAAAATTCCCTAGGGCCTACTTGTATAAAGAATATATGAGTGTACTTTTTAAGTTTAATAATTGATTGCCTGCCCACTAGTCTATTTATGGTTCCTTACACTAATGTGTTTTTCTCACAACTATTTTGTCTGAACCCAATGGCTCCCAACAAGTTTACTTATGGATAGATGTATGTATGTATGTTTGTATTGTATCTATATTGCATTTATAAATATATACATATGTATTTATATGTATAGATTCAATAAATGCATCTAAATATAGAAATGCATGGCAGCTATATTCTAAACTAATTTACAAATCAATTTTAGACTTATTTGAGAACTCTATGACTTCAAATAATTTCAAAAACTGAAGAACAAAGTGTAAAATTATAAAATCTAAATGGGAATTTTTTATTCCGTCTGTCTTAGGCTATATCCTGGGGATTTGGAAAGAATCTGTTATAAAAATTCCATTGCTTCAGAAAAAAATCCTAAATGTCAAATCAATCCCACTACTTCAGCCTCTAAATAAAAGCCTTACAGTTGCCTGAAGAAATGTTTTGTTTTGTCTTGTTTTGTCTGGGGGCAGAGGGCATGGTATTGGTTCACATTCTATACTGGTTGAATAGACAGCTTATTTAAGTGGCTTTCCATGTCTTTGTACTGTGATGCCTGCTTAACTGATTGTCTCACCTGGCTGATTGACATGCTCTCATTGTACAGTTGGATGAACTTTCATGATTTTGGTTTTAGGAAATCAACTGTTTGGGATCCGTTTTGTTTTAATCATTGAAGCATAAGTGAGAGGGGAAAGGAAATTAATATTTAATCATCCCTTATTATGTGCCAAGTATTGGATGCATTTAAATCTATTATTTTATTTAATCTTTATATCGAACATTAAAGTGGCTTCTGTTATGCTCATTTTACAAGGTCACCTAATCAAAGGGAAACAGAATTGTTCCTTTATCAATGATTCAGTTGGTTTTCACATGTAAATTAGGGTCCAATGTCAACCATTTATTTCTATGAAACAAGATAATTACACTTGAACAAAAAATAAAATATTTAAATTACAATATGGATTAATTCAGTAAGCAAATAGGCAGCATAGGCAATAGGCATATGTTAGGTGTTGCACTAGGTATTTGAGATTCAAAATATAAAAAGTTTGAGTACCAGGGATGGCTAGACCCTGGAAAAATGGGCTAAGTCTGTTCTATGAAACTGATCTTTGCTAAATATATTTAGTATCACATGTAGCAGTAAAAATGATATCCCATGTAAGAGACATATTTAGTTGCATTTACTTATTAATAAATATTCATTGACTTTTTTCCTGCTTATATAATCTAAGGGCATATATATTTAGGATTGTTATGTCTTCTTGTTGAAATGATCCCTTTACCATTATATAATGACTAAATCTACTCACTTTTGGTTTACATTTGCATGCAATATTTTTTCCATACCCTCACCTTGACTCTGACTAAATCCTTGTGGGTTAAGTATGTTTGTTTGAGATAGCAGATACTTGGGTTATATTTTTCTATCTATTCAGACAGACTATATCTTTTGAGTGGGCCATTCAAACACTTTACACTGAGTGCTAGAATTGATATATGGGATGCTGTTCTGTCCATCCTGTTGGGTAACATCTTCTTGCTTTGTTTTACCTCTTGTGCTATTGTTTTATATGAACTGTGATCTTTAGCTTTTGGGTAATTTTACACTGGTGGGTATATAATGTGTTGATCCATGTATAATGTAGTTCTAAGTATTTCCTACAGGGCAGGTCTGGTGGTGACAAATTTTCTGTGTTTGCTTGTTTGAAAAAGTCTTTATCTCCTTCATATATGAAACTTAGTTTTGCAGGATACAGAATTCTAGGCTGGCGGCTGTTCTATTTAAGAAGACTAAAGATGGGGCCCTTATGCCTTCTGGTTTGTAAGGACTTTTCTAAAAAGTCTGCAGTTAGTCTAATGGCTTTTCCTTTGTAAATTACTTTATTTTTTTCTCCTCCTGGCTTGCAGGAGTTCTTCCTGCATGTTGCCTTTGACTAATCTGACGACTATATGTGGCAATGAATGTCTCAGGTGATTGTTGAGTTTCTTTTATCTGGATATCTAAATCTCTAGCAGGACCGACAAGATTTTCCTCAATTATTCCCTCAGATAGGATTTCCAGATCTTTTGCTTTATTTCCTTCACCCTCAGTAGTGCCTGTGATTCTTATTTTTGCCTATTTTATATAATCCCATATTTCTGATAGGCTTTGTTAATTGCCCTTGATTCTTTGTTCTTTATTTTTGACTGACTAGGTAAATTTATAAAGTTATCTTCAAAACTCTAAAATTATTTCTTCTTTCTGGTCTAATCTATTCTTAAAGCTTCCCACTGTTTTTTGTATTTCCTTAAATGAAATTTTGATTTCCAGACGTTTTACTTGTTTTCTAAAAAAAAAAATGTCTGTCTCTTTTTTTTTTTTGAGACAGAGTCTCACTTTGTTGCCCTTGGTAGAGAGCTGTGGCATCACAGCTCACAGCAACCTTAAACTCTTGTGCTTAAGCAATTCTCTTACCTCAACCTCCCAAGCAGCTGGGACTACAGGTACCCGCCACAATGCCTGGCTATTTTTTTGTAGATGACGTCTTGCTCTGGCTTAGACTGGTTTAGAACTCTTGAGCTCAGGCAATCCACCTGCCTTGTCCTCTCAGAATGACTGGATTACAGGTGTGAGCCACCATGCCAGCCAAAAATATGCCTATCTTTTTAGTAAATTTTTTATTCATTTCCTGAATTGTTTTCCTCATTTCTTTAAGTTGATTTTCCATTTTCTCTTGGATTGCATTGAGCTTCCTTATAATCCATATTTAGAATTCTTTATCTGTCATTTCAACATTTTCAGTTTGGTTGGGATCATTGCTAGACAGCTGGTATGCTCTTTCTATTCTCATTTTTCATACTTGCAGAATTCTTGCATGGATTCCTTGTCATCTGGAACAGCTGTTGATTTTCATTTTTGGATTTTCCTTTGTTAAGATGGGGTTCCCCCACCTCAGTCTTAGGGGTGTCTGTAGCACATGTTGGGTAAAAACTTTTGGCTTTGCTCATGGGTGCTTTGATGGGGGTCTAGGTTCTGGATGGATGCTTAGGTTATAGATATCCTTATGTGGTGTTTTTCTCAGTTGCTTATTTATAGGCTATAGTAGTGGTATACCATGTATGTGGGAAGATTCCTTCTCTCTTGTTGATGAAGGAAGATGGAAGTGTTTAAAGTTCTTCTACTTTCCACAGTCCTGTGGTCTTTTTAACCATGTGAATTATATTGGGATACCCAGTTTAATCTCTGAGATAATATCCAGTCCTCGTAGGTAAGAGTGAGCAACACCATGTGATGATTAAGTCACTAAATGCTATAATAGGGTGTACAAGTTGTCTTCCCTGCCATGAGGTGGTGCTTGCAAGAAAAAGCCAGCTGCTGTGTTGTTTTATGGGACCTGTAACCAGCTCTAGCCTCTTAGGAGAAATGCTCAGATACCCCAAGTGGTGGGTGGAACTCCTAGGGGACTCCTTATTCTCCATCACAGCAGAGATGGATGGAGAAGTGAGACTGGGTAGGACTGAGTCTGTAGAGCCCGCATACTGGCCCCACAAAGCCAGACAAAAGAACTGTCTCAGCAGGAGCGAAGAGTTAGCTCTTGGGCCCCTTGGAAAAGCCCCCAAGGAGGGGCTGAAATGGCCCCATCAAGCCAGAAAATCTGCTTATGTGGGAGGGGCTGTCTGGGATTCACAGTTTGGCTATCAATAGCGGGTTTCACTCTTCCTCTTCCCCTTCCCTCGGGTCTCTTTCTGTCATCTGGCCACAGGCAGGAACTCAAATTAGCTAAGTTCGCTAGCAGGAACACTGTGGGCTGGGAGTTTCCCTGCCCGGGATTGCACCCCAGGCTAAGAGTGCAGCTTTCCTATGGGGAAGGGGTGCTTTGTAAATAAGCTGTGTCTCTGACCCACACTGCTCTCTCCTTTCAAGTCTGCCAATACAGGCTCCCTGACCTCTCTGAATTAATTCACAAATCTTCCCTTCTGTATCCCTGAGCAATAGGATTGAATCCTGGACTCTGGCATCCAGCCTGCAGGCCTATCCCATGGACCCCTAAGTTTAATCCCTGACCATTCTGGGAGAAGTGTACTTGTCCCAAGATGCCTATTAAGTGCTCAAGCAGGTTTGATGTCCCTTTTTCTTTGGGATATGTCCTGCTTTGCCAGAGCAGCCAGGCTAACAGTACCAGTGAGGGCTGGCAAGCAGGGAGTTCACAGTCTAAGCACTCCTTGGTTCCACTGCAGATCTCTAGGTGGAAAGGCCTAAGTCCCGCTCTCTACTAGATCCTGAATATAGTAGATTTACCATGGAGAGTGGGCTGTGAGGCGGCAGGGCCCCCACAGCCTGGGGAACATTCAGGAATGAACCCCCAACTGTTTCTCCTTTCCCCAATCAACCATATTCCTTTCTTCATGCCAAAAGTCACATGGCTCTTTCTTTGTTTAGTTAACTATGCAGAGATCCTTGCCATCTTTCCCTTTTTACTCCTTGTCATATGTTAACAAAGTTGAGTAGAAACCATTAAGTCACATAGTTCTTCCTTTGTTTAGTTAACTATGCAGAGATCCTCGTGATCTTTCCCTTCTTCCTTCTTGTCATATGTTAACAAAGTTGAGTAGAAACCATTAACAAGATGATTTGTCTTTATTAAAGTCATTTACATTTTCCAATTGTACTATAAGACCAAGGATATGTCTTTTGTCTATGCTACTTTCCAATAGAGAACCCTGTTGAGATACTATAAAATAAAGCTGATCTTGTGCTTTGGTGCTGGCTACAGCCATTAGCTCAGTCAGACCTCCAGATCCCATCTTTTGTCTCTGTGTCTTCTCTTTGTGGTGTATTTTTCTCAATCCCCACCAATCCCATTCTGGTTCACTCCCTTTCTCTGTTCTGGTTCGTGACAACTTACCAACAGAGGCGAAGCAGCTGCTTCTGAGTGTCTTGACTCGATTGCCCCTAGGGGCACCAGTACCTCTTGGCAGAAGTGAGCAGGGAAGGGGAGGAAAAGAGTCTGAATGGAGGCAAGCTGGTAATCCAGTTTTCTCTGTCTTCTCCTTTGAAGCTTACTGGAATGTCCAAGCTCTGGGATCACACAGATCCCCCAGGATTCATAGGCCCCTGTGGCCACCACAGTCTGTGTTAGAGTTGGGGAATGTTTATGTGAGAACAAGTGACATGAAACTGAAAGGCTGAAGCTCCCTGGAGAGGACAAAGGCACAGAGTGGGTAGAGAAGCAATACTCTTCTCAGTGGGTTTGGGTTTGTGGTGATGGGGAGAGGCTAGTGGATTGGTGATTTGTCCTCAAGAAGTATCCATTTCTCAAACCCCTTTTGGGTTTGTGAGGTTAGAAAAGCTCTCCAGCAGCTCAGGAGCCTGCTAACTTCCAGAGGTATGAGAGTAGGAGAAATAAAATCCCCACCTACCTGTTTCACTAGGCTTCATGCATCTCAGGGTTTAATTCTCTGCCACCATCTTGCTATTTCTTGATCTGCTCCACAACTTCTTCCTCAGGAATCTCTGGTATGTTCTGATGATTTCCACTCATAATTACACCTTAAATATATTATTTTTTCATCTAAATATTTTCCTTCTTTTTAACATGATCTGGGGGCAACATTTCTAATCAGCCATCTTCCCATGGCTCCTCTCCTTGGATAATCTAAAGCAGGACTACCTTGGACTTTGATGATGATAGAGATGTTCTGCATTAACCATCTAATAGCCACTAGCCATTCATGCCTTAATACTTAGAAGGTGGTAGTGTGGTAGTATATTTTGGGAAGTAAAATTTTATTTTATTGAATTTTACTGAATTGAAAATGAAAGAGTTTCATGTAGCTAGTGGTTACAGTGCAAGACATGGCAACATTAGATGACATAAAATAAATGAAACACAGCATCATGCTTGTCTTGAAAATATTGAGACAGGCAAATAATATGAATAAGAGAAGGTCAGGTATGTGAAGGAGTCAAAGATAGGAGTTTAGAATGAAACTGCCTAAATTTGAACCACAGCTCTGTTGCTTGCTAGTTTTATGTCTGTAGAGCTGTTATTTAACTTCTCTGTCTCAGTTTTCTTTCCATATAACAATAATTTAAGATAATAGGATCTACCTTTTATAGTAATAATTATTATAATATGAACATAAACTGAGGAAGTGTATGTGAAGATATTAACCAAGTACCTGGTACTGTGTACATTCAGAATAAATACTCTCAATGTTAGTTATCTCTTAAGATGATATGTGATGTCTTCCTGAGTGATATGCTTATGGTATGCTATGGTACCTGAGAGGATGATGAAATTACTCAGATTGTTCTATTTGTAATAGAGATATGTTTTCAGACTCTAACTTTGTTTGAGGTGTTGCGCTACCATCTAATATTTTTCTCTTACAAAAATCTCTAAGGAATAGATAATCTGGTTCTTTTTAGGAAAGTTTATCTACTGAGCAGGGAGTGTTTCAGTCCATTAGCTCTGTGCTCTGCAGAAAACTGGTGGTATTTGAGGTACCACTGGGCCTTCGGTCAAGTCGCTTCATTTTGATAGACTAATCAATAGAAACAAAGACAAGGTAGTTGGGAGTGTGCTGTAATTCATTTTAAACGTTGTTGCATTTGTCTATTTCAGTTATTGGTGGAAGAATTGCCCCTGCGCCAGGGAATTCTAAAACAATTAAATGAAACTGGAGGAATAGCACTTGTAAGTGCTCCCCTAAGCCCAGAAGAGCAGGACAAACTGGAAAATAAACTCAAGCAGACAAATCTCCAGTGGATAAAGGTGAGACATTAACCATCTCTTCTGTCGCATGGGTTAAATGTTGGCAAGTGTTTGTTTTATTTCCCAGGTGCTGAATTGGCGAGGGAGGAGGCTGATATGTGGATTGTTGTTTTGTTTTCTTAGCCTGACCATTTGATGCAGCTGTATATTTTGTTGTGAATGGAAACAATGCTGATGGTAGATGACTTTATCTCGCTGACCTAATGCCAGAAAATAGACCACTATTTTCTTGCATAAATTATTCTAAAGAATGAGACTAAAAAATGATGAAGTAATTAATTTAGTATCCAGATATATATCGAGAGTATTTAAGCAAAATATAAATGGCATAGTTCTAATTCAACAAGTATCATACATCAAAATTACTTATTTGTAGCTGTAGTATATACTCAATAGTGAATGTATGCTATCCCTCAAAAAGGTACTTTATTTATTTATTTACCAGCTCTCTTATTCACTTCACTTGTGAGACTTCCTCTTTCTACCTTGGATACTTTCTAAAACTAATATTAAAAATGTTATCAAATGAATACATACTTATAATACGTTAAAAACAAGTGGTCCATATGAATTTATGATGAAAAGCAACATTAATTGATCCAACACCACTTATTGAAATATAGTAATTTCCCCACTATACCACCGTGACATCTTTGTCATAAGTCAAGAGTACTTAGTGTATGAATCTGCTTATGGATTCTCTGTCCTCTTCTATTTGATCATGACTATCTTTTAATCCATACCACACTGGCTTAACTACAATCATTTTTGTAACAGATTTACTGAGATACAATTCACATGCCATTAGATTCATCCATTTGAAGTACAAAATGCAATGGTTTGGGTGCATTACAATTTTTAAATTGTGGTTGAATATATATAACATAAGATTTCTCATTTTAACCATTTGTAATTATATAGTTCAATGGCGTTGATTTCAACCATCACCAGTATCTACCTCCAAAATTTTTCATCACTCCACACAGAAATTATTAACCATTAAGCAATGACTCTCTGGCCTCCCTCTTCACAGTCTTTGGTACCCTCAAATCTACTTTCTATTTCTATAAATTTGCCTACTCTAGATAGTTATTATAAGTGGAATAAGACAATGTTTGTTCCTTTGTCTTTGGTTATTTCACTCAGCATAATGTTTTCAGGGTTCATCCTTGTTATAGAATGTGTCAGGACTTTGGCCCTTTTATGACTAAATCATACTACATTGTGTGTAGATACATGTATATAATCATTTTATTTAACAATTTGAGATAAGGTAGTGTAATACCTCCAACGTTGATCTTCCCACTTAAGATTACCTTGTCTATTTTTACTGCTTTGAATAAATATTAAAACCATGGTATCAACATTTACAGGAAGAGTGGCAGGATGTTGATTGAAAATGTGTTGAATTTGTACATCACCTAACATCTTTACTATACTGAGTCATCTAATCTGTGAATATAGTGTATCTCTCAATTTATTTAGGTCTTAATAAATTTTTAGTAATATTTTACAGTTTTCAGTACAGAGATCCTATATAGGTTTTATTAGACTTAATCCTGGATATTTGATGTTTTGATCCTATTATAAATGGGATTCATTTAATTTTTTGTCTCTTTATTTAAACTTTATAAAAATACATTTGATTTTTGCAATGTATGATATTGAGCACACATCCAGGGACCTATGTAAATTCACTATTTAACACCAATAGTTTGTAGATCCTTCAAAGTCTTTTAATGCATATTGCATATTTGTATCATCAAATAGAGGCAGTTTCTCTCTTTTCAATCCTCATGATTTTCATTTATTTATTTATTTATTTATTTGCCTCATTGCACAGGCTAGAACCTTCAAAGCGGTGTCAAATAGAAGTGATGATAATTAGAAGCCTTGCCTCATTCCATGTCTAGTGGAAAACTCAGTATTTCTCATTAGACATAACATTGTTTGCAGGACTTTTTTGTCTTCTTAATCAGAATAAGCAATTTCCTTATTCCCTTATTCTAAGTTTTTATTGTGAATAGCTATTAAACATAGTCAAGTGCATTCTCTGCATTTGTTAAAATGTTTATATGATTTTGTTCTTTTTCTGTGAATATGGCAAATTTTAGCCATTTAATGTAAACGTAATTAGTAATATTTTAATATACTAATATATTAGTCATATTTTAGTGTACATTTTTTAATATAAATCACTCTGGGATTCCAGAAATAAACCCTATTGGTCATGATGTATTATGCTTCTTGTAGATTAATAGATTTAGTTTTCTAATATTTTGTTTAGGATTTTTATATCTTTGCTCATGACAGACATTGGTCTGTAGTATTTTTCTCCTAATACATGCGTATCCTTCTCAAATGTTGGTTAAACAGTATAAGCACTGGCTTTATAAAACAAGTTGGGAAGTGCTCCGTTTTTTTCTTTTTTCTGAAAAAATTATTGAGGATTGGTATTATTTCTTCCTAAAATGTTTCGAAGAATTCGTTGTTAAGCTATCTGAGCATGGAATTTTTTTGTGGGAAATTTTTAATGATGATTTGATTTCTTTAATAGATATAGGAATGGTTAGACTTGTAAAATATCTACACATCTGCTTTTGTATGTTGTTTCTTTCAAGGAATTTGTTATTTTGTCATTTTCTCTGTTTGGGCTACAGACTTTCTTCATAAAGTTAGTTATCCTTCATGTATTTATTTATAAGAAAAAAATGTCTGCAAGCTTTGAGTACCTAGGTTGATCTTGTTGACTGGGAAATCTTACTCTAAGTGCTAAGGGACAAAATTGACTTCTCCACTGAAGGACACCTTCAAATTCTATAATTCAGCAGACTTGGTTCAGAAGTACACTAACTACTGAGGTTCTGTCTAGACCCCAAGATCAATTTCTTCAGAAAGAATGACGTATTTGTTGTTGATTAGATTATGTTTATTCTTGCTCAGCAGTGAGTACAAAAGTAAGGTAATTCTTTGTGTGGTAGCTTTTAGGTAGGGGCAAGTCTTCATCTAGATACTTTCAATATCCCAATTTTAGTCTACTTCTTATCCCCACCCAAAATGGCATCCTTCATGTAAATATCCTCCAGATTCTGCCACAGGCAGTTTCACTGTACCTAATAATGCTACTTCTCCCTTACTTCATTTGTCCCCATGTGTGCTTGTCCCATATATGCTTTTGATCTTTTGAAACCTCTCATCTACTTCTGACCAGTTTCACTACCTTACTGAGCATGTTTAATACCTGTTAACTTCATGCCATCCAAAATCTAAAGAAAATTTTCATCTTTAAACTGGGAACAAATCTATGCCAAGAAGATATTGCAGAACTGTAATTTTCATAATATAAAATGCTTTCTTTCAAAAAATGCTAGAATTGCTTCTAAAGAATTACTTGTTATTCATCAACACCCAGTGAAATCGAGAGGTGTGCAAAAGTTATGCAGAGAAAAGTTCTGTTATTTGAAAATAAAATAATAGAGGCTGCTTTTTAAATTGTATCAAGCTATTATTGTATTTTTTAATTGATGATGCTGAAGTTGTTATAACCGATCATTTATATGACCGATAAGATATTTAGGAACTGAAGTAAGTGCCATTTTATGACATTGAAATCAAAATGTATGTTTAAGTCTCTGTAAATCAAGCAAGTGGGTATTTGAAAAAAATCCTCTTTTATTTTTATATGTCAATACTTTAAGTTATATGTGAACAATCAGTGTAAAAATATTGTAAGTTGAGTTTTACTACTGAAAAATAAAAAAAGGTCTTCCTTTAATGATTTCAAAATAGCCATGTAGAGATATAGACACTTACAGATGGAGGGAATTGTGGTGTCCTAATAATTAAATTTTGGAGCCACATAACAATACAAAGAAAACCATTCCTCATAGAAAGAGAACATGGAGAAGGCATGCCAAAAACTGTTCTATAATATCCCAGTGCATCTTGATGCCACAAAAAGTAATACTAAATAATAATCATAGGAAATGTACAACAGCAGCTTTGTGGATTGTAAAACATGATTTGAAGTTTTACATGTTCTGCAATAGAATAAAATGTCAAATTTTTTATCATTGAAAATTAAAAACTAGGACTATAAACACCATCTTGGGTAGGCCTATATTACTACACCATCCATAATCTGTTTCTTATCCCCAAATTAAAATTTCAATGCTAGGTCTTTGCCATTAAATGTCACAGAATGTACAGTCTTATTCATTAGGTATATTAACATTTTTCCATCCATATGCCTCCTTATTTCTGTTAGTTTAGATCTAGGAATAGAAAGCAAATTATCAGTGTCAGATTTAGGTAAATACACAATTTTTTTTTAAGTAGGGAAGATGGCTTATCTATTACCGAGACAGAGTCTTCATTCTCATTAAACCTCAAATCCTTAGTCATTAGAGGGGAGAAGAAATAATGGAGATCCCCCTCCTCTGTATTCTTCACCCTCCTCCTCTATCCAAAGGTTAGAGTGGGTGGTATACTTGAGAAGTGGTATGTCATGGTTCCTGGGACACAAATATGTCAATCCCTTAGCATACAGAATCTCCAAAAATGTCCTAATATCATAATTTTCTAGCAGGTGCCTTTCCCTACAATTAACTCTATTGTGCTACAGTCTGCATATTTAGCCAATTGACTACTTACTTTTGAACCTTTATGTTTCGTTACTGAAGAGAGGAAAACAGTGATTGGAAGTAACATAGCTCTTTCTTTAAGCGAGTAGTGGATCGTATAATGAGTTCATTTGCAAAAGTGTGTTACCTTGCCTTGGCCTGAGTAGCCTCTCTTTTAAGCAGAGATGGAAGGTGTTCCTTTAAAC
Source organism: Arctocebus calabarensis (assembly GCA_963573935.1). Classification (NCBI taxonomy): domain Eukaryota; kingdom Metazoa; phylum Chordata; class Mammalia; order Primates; family Lorisidae; genus Arctocebus; species Arctocebus calabarensis. The sequence continues at coordinate 3,521 of CAUYON010039350.1, read as the reverse complement.
TGAATATAGCCATTAGCTTAAATTTATGGGTGCCTTTATGGTATGAAGGATCATGAAGTGATATCCTCATTATTGTCTAATACCTAACTTGACCATTACAATCTTTAACAATAAAACCCTCTAGATCCACAATGTGAGGATGTTATGAAAGCTGGACTCTGTGTGCTTCTCTCTCTGAGTGTTTCATTCTATGATTTTCACACAAGTCTCACTCAATTGTTTTTATTATGTATTACTCTTTGTATTTATTTACGTTTTCCAAGAATCTATGTGTGTGGAGGGGGGATTGGTTCCCTGCTCATCACTACCACTCTCTGTTTTCTTACGCTTTTATGCAGGTATTTGCCTATGAGTTGACATCTTACTATATCTATCATGAATATACTTCTCTGTATGCATGTGTCACTTGTTCTCTGTCCCCCCGTAGTTGACGCAACACATTCCTTTCTACTCCCTTCTTTTCATTCTACCTAGTAATTCCTCTTTCATCTCCTCCTTCCATATATTTGTCACTTAATATCCCCTTTCCTCATTCTTCATTATTCTACATTGCTCCACATTATAGGTGGGTACTTAAATACTCATTATTTAAAACCAAAATTTTTGTTTTACCTTTTTAAAATTTTTGAATCTTACTGGAAACTTTCTTAATTTAAAAGGTGAAAAGATGGAACATTCATTTTGTAGGCTAAGGATTATTCAGATGGGAGGAGTCTCACAAAACTAAATTATTCTCACATCTTTTAGTTTAGAACACTGAGTCCTAGAAAAGTTATGTGACTTATCTGAAACCATATATAGCTCTCTATTTAAATGAAAAAGCAATTCGAAGATAAATAGCGTTCTGTAATGTTTTGGTGTCACTCAAGTGATTTTTATGTGGAAAAAAACATTGGTTCCCATTTCATTCCACCTCTCCTTTAAATATAAAAGCTAGAATTTATTTTCTTTTAAAGCTAGTATATGAGATTTTTGCATTGCTTTTTGCCCTTTCATGATAATAGGATGCAATTTGTTGGTTTGAATTTCAGGTTTATATAAGGGTGTAAATGTTTAGGTTACAGTGTTTTCATTTTTTAGGTAAAGTTCAAGTTGTAGTCAAGCCCTTCACCCGGGAGGTGGGGTGATGAACACCTTCACATTGTGCACATTAGGTGAGATCCCACCAATCATCCTCCTTTCTTCCTCCTCTCCCCTCCCCCTCACCTGTGTTTTTCTTTTGTGTGGGCTTGTTGTTGTTTATATATCAATGTTTTTACATTACTTTCTAGAACCTTTTCTACTCTGAAACATTTGTGATTATGTAATATAGGGAAACGTGTTTATGCTGTTTCAGAATTAGTTGTAGGCTTGCTATTTTCTGTTAAGTAATTTTATAGGTAGTATATATTATACATTCCTACTAATCTTAATAAATATATTTTCAATATATCATCTATGACTACTATAGAACCCTCTTTATATGTAAATTAGAAAATATAAAGGAAATGGACACATTTTTAGAAACCACAACCTCACAAATTTGAATCAGAAAGAAATAGAAATCTTTAACAGACCAATAATGAGTAATAAGAATGAAGCAGTGGTGACAATTCTCCCAACAACAACAACAAAATCCCTGGAATAGACTCACAGCCAAACTCTAGCAGACCTACAAAGAGGAATTGGTACTCATTCTAAAACTGAAACTGTTCCATACTATTTAGCAGAGCAGAATCCTCCCTACTTCATTCTACAAAGTATCTGCCCTGATACCAAAGTCAGGAAAGGGCACAATAGCAAACTACAGACCAATGTCCCTTGTGAACATTGATTTAAAAAATCATCATCAAAATGCTAGCTAACTAAATTCAACAGCATAGTAAAAAATAATCCACCATGAACAAACCAAGTGGATTCATCCCAGCAGTAAAAGGATGGTTCCATATATGCAAATCAATAATTGTTATTCACCACATAAACCAAATTAAAAACAAAAACCATATGATAATCTCAATAGGTGCAGAAAAAGCATTTGATAAAATCCAGAATCCCTTATGATAAAAACCCTCAACAAACCAGGCACAGAAGGAACATACCTAAAAATAATAAAAGCCATATATGACAAACCCACAACCAGCATCATACTGAATGGGGAAAAGCTGAAAACATTCCTCCTAAGACTGAAACGAGAAAAGGATGCCCACTCCCACCAGCTCTAGTCAACATAGTACTGGAAGTACTAGCCAGAGTAATCAGGTAAGAGAACAAAATTAGAGGACATCCAAATCAGGAAAGAGGAGGTCAAACTATCCCTGTTTGCCAATAAGATGATCTTTTTTTCCTAGAAAACTCTAAAGATACCACAAAAACACTCTTAGAATTGATAAATTTATTAAAATTTCAGGTTACAAACTGTGTTTACATACTATGGAGTACTAATAATCCATAAAAAGCAACTAAATAATATATTTTACAGCAACTTGAGTGGACCTGGAGACCCCTATCCTAAGTGAAGTATTTATGGAAAAGTAGATAACAAATATTCTCACTTATAAGTGAGAGCTAAAAGAAAGGTATATGTGGTCATTAAGAGTCATAATGGAGGCTCAGCACCCATAGTATAGTGGTTATGGTGCCAGCCACATACACCGAGGGTGGCAGGGTCGAACCCGACTGGGGCCAGCTAAACAACTGCAACAAAAAAATAGCCAGGCATTGTGCCAGGTGCCTGTAGTCCCTGCTACTTGGGAGGCCAAGGCAAGAGAATCAATTAAGCCTAAGAGTTTGAGGTTGCTGTGAGCTGTGACACCACGGCACTCTACCAAGGGTGACATAGTGAAACTCTGTCTCAAAAAAAAAAAAAAAAGAGTCATAATGGACATTGTAAACTAAGAAATCAGGATAGTGGATTGGGGATGAGAGATAAAAATTCACCTATCAAGTACAATGTACATTATTCTGGTGACAGGCACATGGAAAGCCCTGACATCAGCATGATAGAGCTTATCCACATAATAAAAAGCACCTCTATTTCAAATATTTTGAAATAAAAATTTAAAAATAATCAATGTATTTTCATTTTGGAAATGAATTTAAATTTTGCGTATTTTACTATTTAACTATAAATAATAAATTACTATTTGAACTTGTTACTGTCTAGAAAATACAAAATGGTTTATATAAAGACTAAAATTTTTTTTTTATTGAATCATAGCTGTGTACATTAGTTCAACCATGGGGTACAGTGTGGGGGCTTCACATGCAATCTGAGATATTTTATCAACCTGATTGACATACCATTCATGAGATTTTCTCATTTACTATATGAAAACATTTTTGATCCGTATTTAGAAGTTTTCTCCTGACCCTTCGAATATGTACCACACATGTGATCTCACCCTTTGTCCTATCTCCCCCCACCCTCTCCCTCCCCTTCCCTCCCTCTCCCCTTTCCCTGTCTTCCTGTGCAATAAATGGGTTGTAGCCTTCACTTGAACAATAAAGAATTTGTCTCATATTAGGGGTGTATACATTGGATA
>CAUYON010039341.1:0-17438 GCA_963573935.1 Arctocebus calabarensis | reverse complement strand
TTTCCCTGTATTCCTATGCTATAATTGGGTTTTAGCCTTCATATGAAAGCTATAAATTAGCTTCATATTAGGGCTGAGTACATTGGATACTTTTTCTTCCATTCTTGAGATACTTTGCTAAGAAGAACATGTTCCAGCTCCTCATCTGAGCTTCTCAGACTCCGTCTTGCAGGTTGCTCTTCTGGCCTCAGAAAGACATTGCTGTTGAAAATATGTAAACAGGCCAGGCACTGTGGCTGAAGCCTGTAATCTCAGCACTTTGGGAGTCTCAGGTGGGGGATTGCTTGAGGCCAGGAGTTTCAGACCAATTTGATCAACAAAGTCCCACAAAGTCTCTACAAAAAAATTTTAAAAATTAGCGGGAAATGGCACCATGTGCCTATAGTCTCAGCTATTTTGGAGGCAGGAGGATTGCTTACCACAAGGAATTCAAGGTTGCAGGGATAAAAAAAGAAGAATGAAAGAACAGAAACATATATAAATAATAATTGCACGGATTGGTAAATTCAGTCAATTAGACATAATGGAAGAAACATAGAAAGACGTGATTGAGTGGAAGAAAGAAAGTAAGTTATGGAAAGAATCAAATAAATCTTCTAACAGAATATTAAAGGCAGATCAGAATCTTCAACAACATAAAGAAGATTAAAATAGTATTTTTAAATACCGCAATAGCAATCACAAAGGCTTATAGATGTGAAAAGATTTGTTAAATTGAGAATCCAAAATGAATCGGGAAAATATGAGTGGATATAGACAAAGAGTTTGCTTTTCTCCTACAGACACGGATTCTAATTAGCACAGGGCCCATAATGTCTGGTTTGCCTTAAATAAACTTAACTAATGTCCATTTTATACAAAATCCAGGATGTATGAAAGGTTTATTTTGAAGGTACAATGGGAAGTAACAGACAAAATTGTGGGCCTTCATTGCTAGTATTCATTTTTACATAGTTTTAAATAGTTTTGATGGGAATTTTTTTCTTTCCCCTGTAAGTTAATGAACATTTCCTAAAACTTGGATTCTCTTGTGCGAACCAGCCAGCATGTGGTGGATTCAGGTTAACAAAGGCAATTAGTAATTAAATGATAAAACAAAAAAATCTCTGAGGTTAGTTAGTCCTCCTAGGGGCCTTTGAGAATTTATCCAGTGCTTGGTAGAGTGGCTCACATTTGCTCCCAGTTTTGTTGTGTTCTGGCAATTGGAAGTTAGATCCAATGCAGCTGTCCAGTGGCCCAGTATTACTAAAAATTCTATCACCAAATATGAAACCTAGATCAGGCCTTGGAAATTGTCTGGCTGTGAACTGGGCCTGGACTTCTTGTTGGGATAGCAACATCCTGCCAGAGCCTGGTCTCTTAAAGTAGCACATTTGCTCCTTCTTCTGCACAAAGACAATGTGCATAATTGATGAAGCGAGGTAGTGAACAGAAGCAATAGGTGGCCACTCCTTACCATGCTGAGATTGCATGCTTTTTGTGTCTTTATTACTACATTACCCTGACCTTTTACATCTCTACTACATTCTTTACTATGGTTTACATGAATGATTGCAAAATATTTTTACATGAAATGATTTATTATTTATAGATAAGCAAAAGAAAACAGAAGCCTGTGATTCACTTGAAACTGTTCTCCCAAGGCTCATAAAGTTTCCTAGGGTGGATGGAATTCTGACTGTGTGCACCCAAATTTCACTGCAGCTGAAGAATCCTGAATGGCAGCCCACACTGTGTCACGCACCTCAGACTCACAAGTCACTGGGCACACAGGGAAATCCTATTCTGGTGGGGGTGGAAATGAAATAGAGTTGGGGCTGGGCTGGACAAGTCCTTCCTTATCTCAAGATGTCAAATTCACAGCACAGTTATTCCTGAGAAATGCAAGCAAGAATAGGGTGAGAACTGGGTTGATCTGAGGTCACCTTGAGAAATGAACTAGAGCACAGATACAGAATATTCCTATTCATTCTGTCCAGTAGTTGTGATCTAATAAGAGATGCATGCGAGCAGTCAATCACAATACAGTGTGATTGGAATAATAATACAGCATAAGATATAAAGATAGGAGAGAAGAAGCACTAATTAAAGTTGAGGATAGTGGACAAATTACATTAAGGTAACTTCACAGAAGAGTTTAAAATTTTGAAGAAAAATAGAATCTGTCTTACGTTGCTAAAGAAGGTGTATTTCTTCCTAGGTATGGTAGTAATGTACAGCTGACAAAAATTCTAATTCCTAAGGCTAAAATTAACTGTTCTCATTTCCTAGTTTGTTTAGCTGAGTGGTTTCGAGGAGTCTATATCTTTTATTATCCACATTGATCATTATAATTGTTTTTTAAAACAACTGTTGAAATAGTGAAATTATGAGAACTCAAAAATATTTGTCAAGAGTTTATGCCTCCACAGTTAAAGAGGCTTTGTTCACAGTTTCCAATACAATAAAATAATGTGGAAAGAGAAAAGCAGTTAACAAGCACACTTATAAGTCATTTTTTATGTCTCACACCTGTCATCATTATCACCCTCGCCATCACTATGGTCAAATTTAACCAAACCAATATTCAAATACTTGGAGTTGCAAATTAAAATGACAATAAGACACCACTTTTCAGTCAGTAAATATTTAAATAATAGTATAGTCCAATGTTCTTAGGGTTTAGAAAACATGCTTTCTTCTCATCGAGAAAGAGTAATCTTGAAAACCTTGCAGGAAAGCAGTTAGAAAACATGCTATACAAATGATTCACCTTATCATTTATATTGAATGATTTAAATTCATATTTATCATTGACATCAAATTGATTTGCTCCAGTGAAGCTTCTTCTAGAAAAAAAAAATTTGAAAAGCCAAAAGACAAAGTTCTTAACAAGGAATTTGTTGCATATATTAAAAAGATCTTCCCTTCATTACTATGAAGAAAATTGACATAATCCAAGTGTTTGACAATAGATGATTGGTTAAACAAATACCACATAGTTGCTTAACTATAAGATGTATATTTATTAATATGATAAAAATTCCTCTAATAATAAGACATTATTAGAGATACAGTATTATACATATGTAATCATCATTTTTAAAATGTACATAATTTTGTACAAAAGTGTATATATGGAATAGAATACACCAACATATTTGAAGTGGCTATCTTTGGGGTAATAGAAATAGAGAGAATCTTTCTTCTTCTTCTTTAACTCATTTCATATTCTTCAAATGTTTTACAGTAACCATAACTTACTTTTCAACACAAATTAAAAGACACATGATTTTTAAAGGACTAAAAGATTTTTATAGCTATCTGAACCAGTTGCTAGCTGACTATTGTGTAGATACTAACGCTTGGCTTTGTCAACACAAAGGAACTCACTCACCCAGGAGTAATGCTCTAACATGGTTTATGGGCATCTGCACCTGACATTGGCTTGTCACATAAATGTGTACTAATAAAAGGCAAGTATCTACTCACACAGGTATCGTACACTATCCTTGAAGTCCTTAGACTTCAAGAATTTACTCCTCTGATGCGAAAAATACTGATGTCATCCTTCCTCCCCAGAGAGGTCGTGAGTTTTAAGTGGGTGCTGAGAGTGTATTATTTTTAAAGCTCTCAAATGTGTTTAATGTGCAGCCACATTTAATAAATTTGCAGTATAGACAAGGATTGCCCAATTCGGGGTCCTAGCCCTGAATTGTTTCTTATAGACTTCAGTGATACTCATTCAGAAATCATACAAGTTCCTGAATTGAGATTAAGCATTTTGAAATCTTTATAGCAATTTGATATTGCCTTGACATCCAAGCAAGTGATTAGCAAATTTCTCATTAAAGTGTGAACCACTTTGGGTGCTTTCAAGCTCACTTGATGAATCATATGGAAATACCTCCTGTTAGTTCATAATGAAGTGAAAAAAGCTTTTAAAAAAGATTTGTTCCTTCAGGACACAAGGTGAAGGATCTAAGGAAATTTCACTCTAAAATATGATTCCTTAGTATAAAGAATATTTTGAATTAAAGCCCATTCGTGATCAGAAAACATTGGAAGAAACTTTTCCTCTGTCTACATAAAACTTGAGTAGCCTGGTTTAGAATCAGACGGGGCTGCTGACTTCCTTATTGCTTAGTAATAGACTTGGCCATAAGGTCATTTGAAGCATTAGACCTGTCTCTTAGGTCAATCCAGAAATCAGTCCTTTTCCAACCTACTACACACACACACACACTCCCGGCAACCACTTGCTGCATGTGTACTTTTCACATTCTCCCCCCTCCCTTCTAAAAAGTATCTTTAAAAGTCTCTAACCATCACTGAGACTTTGGGTAATCATTCTTGTGATTCCCCCATGTGAATGGTATTTGGAAATAAACCTTTCTCTTATTAATCTACCATACCCGTGAGTTGATCTTTCAGTAAACCAACCAAAGAGAAAAGGGCAGGTTTCCCCATAATCCCTACAAAGGTTTCATGTGCCTGCCTTCACAGCTACACTGTGTTATCAGTTGTCCCCCAGAGAGTGTGGCCTAAAACTATCCCTGTAACAGGGACTTCACATGCTTCTTGAAGTGTAATGTTCAATTTTTTTGTTATTTGAGAAATTAACTGGTGTGGCCAGGAGTAGTGGTTCAGGCTGATATCTTAGCCCTCTGGAAAACCCAGTGGGGGGGTGGATCCCCTGAGCTCAGGAGTTCTAGGCCAGCCTGAGCAAAGTGAGACTCCATCCCTAATAGATAAACTAGCCAAGCTTTGTGGAGGGCACCTGTAGCCCTAGCTACTGATTTGGGAGGCTGAGGTAGGAGGATTGCTTGAGACCAGAAGTTTGAGTTTGCTATGAGCTGTAATGCTATGGCACTCTACCCAGGGCAACTGAGTGAAATACCATCTCAAAAAACAAACAAAAAAATAACTGAATTGTAACTGGAGCCATTAGTATTATGGTGTCTTTATAATACAATAATTTACCTAGAATAGTAGAGGTTTTTGTCATTGTGGTTGGATTGACTGAAGATGTTTTGTGCTGAACAAGTTTTTCATGTCCCTTAAATGGTCCAATGCCTCTTATTTTGTCCACTTGACCAACTTATAACCTACTAGCTTTACTGGCCCAGGTCCACTCTCTCACTTGCAGAGTGAAGTTGAGCCAGTCACATCAGTAGCATGCTTAGACCTTGGCTCACTTGACTCAGCCTTCTAAACATTAAACACAGACCTCTACTCTGCCTAACTATCACATACTTTTCCTCTCACTTTTGGGCATCTGTGCTTGGAAGATATTTACCAATCACAAAACACTGGGTTGTTGAAAGTGCACATTTTGCTGAACAAATAACCTGTGTTCTACATACCTCAGAAGTTTGTTCAGAGGTAGGATAACATTATCATAGTATTCCATGTTGTGACTTATCAAAGGTAAAGTTGTCCTGAAGCATCAGTGTAAGTTGGGCACAGTAATTGGCCCCCAGAGCTGTGACCTGCTGGGAGAGTGCTAGGGATTGTGCCCTTCATCAGCAAAGATGGCAAAGATTGGTTTGGTGGGATATTTGGAGAAAACCAAAGACAGGAAGAACTTTTTTATATTTACATATTTTTGAAACACTGTTTATAGATTTAAAAAAAAGTGAAGGAAGTTCTACATGGTTGGAATTCTATTAGCTTAGACAAAGAGGTGGGGAAGGTAATTGGTCTATTGGGAGTGTGTCTGGAGCATGACTTGTATGGGGTCTTTGATAAAATGTGCCATGAGATAACTTTTAAAATATAGGGTTCTCTGAGAGTGTTAAAGCATTATTCTGTCACTTGCTAAAATGGCAAAGCCAACTTATTCAGGAATATTGTAAAAAGTGTCAAAACTATCACAATGGGATACTGAGAAGGGGCTCACCTCAGAATGGATATGGACAGCTGGAGACTTACAACTTGTGAGCTGGGAGTTTGTGACAGGATGAAAAATTACTAAAACAAAGCATCAAGAGTAGAAGGATTCTTACTAAACCAACTTGACAGGATTCCTGTTGAAAGCAGCCAGGGTAATCAGATACCAAGGATAGGGGATGAAGAGTTTGGTCAGGTACCGAGGGTGATCAGAAACCATGGAGGGGGCATTCTCTCTAAAGCGACTTCGTAGGATTCCTGCTAAAACTGGGCTAGGCAAACCAAAGACAAAGCCTAGCAGAAAAAAGGGCTCAGGGAAGCCTGACCAAACTTTGATTAAGGATACAGTCTTTGTAGAGAGATCCATAAAAAATGCATACACCTTTGTATGTGTGTGTTTACATATTTAAATGAATTCTTTAAAAATGTGAAAAGCATGGAATATTTAGGAATGAAATACATATCATCCTTCCAGCCAAAGGCAACACTAAAAAAAAATTTTTTTTTGCATTTCCTTTTGGTATTTTAACATATGAGTATAGGTTTAAAAACATAATAGTAAACCAATCCAAATAACAAAAAAATAACTTTAAAAAGAGACCAAGAATGTCTTTCACTTTGTACTCCTAACTGAGGACAGGATTCTTAACCTACCCATCCCTAACAGCCTCTTGCAGGTGGAATTGTTGATTCCCCAGCATTGTCTCCTATGAATTTTACCAATGTGTGATAATTACCCAAGTTCTCAGGCTGAAAAGCAGCCCTGCTGTGAAAATTTATAGTGCTCAGCAGTCCTCAAAATTTCTCATTTGTTACCCTGAGTGAGATGAAGAGGGGAGCCTTGGGGAGTGGGTAGGCAGGGATTGAGCATAGAAAGGAAAGCTGGAAGATTTTGCACACAAATTTAAAGCTTGCAAAACACGCGGATGCCAGTTTAAGTTTTTGGCAAGGATGAAGCATGGTTCTGAAGTGGGTTTTTTTTTTAGCATGGCTACTGTACCGTGTCTTTAATTTAGGATCTGTTACAACTGCCTCCTTGACTGTCAAATGAAGATAACGATACCTGCCTCTCGAATTCATAGGTTTTTGTAAAGATAATATCATTCACAGAGCTGCAAGAGTTTGAAGTATTGAATACCGTGAGCTGTCATTCATGTAATGTATATGGGAGCCTGCAAGCTTTTTTGGTAAAGGGTCGGATAGTAAACGTTTCAGATTTAAAGGGTCGGATAGTAAACGTTTTAGATTTCGTGGGTCCACGCTGTGTCTTTACAACCACTGTACTCTGCCCTTGAGGGGTGGAAGCAGCGGCAGACATTATGAGAATCAATGAGCATGGTTGATTCCAATAAAATTTTATTTACAGACACTGAAATCTGAATTTTATTTTCACATTCATTTTATGTGTCATTATTGGCTTACCACAATTTATTTCTCAGCTACATTTTAAACTGCAAGAAAGTAGACCCCAACTCATGCTTTGGCACCAGGTAGATGCTGGATAACATTGAACAATGGATTGAATGTGCCAGGCCATCTTTTGGCTAAAGAATCATAGAAAAGCAAGGTGGCTGGTAGAAGTCTTGCTTCTTCATTAATGTCAGAAATTCACATTGAGTCATTGGTGAGGGACTCGGACTCAGGATGCCAAAGTCCACCTCTACTTTTTTTTTCTTTTAAACACAGAAACAATCCTTCTTAAAATCACAGTAATAACCAGTATGCTTTGAAAAGCAGAGTAACCAGAAAAAAAAAATGACACAGGTCTCCAGGAGAGCAAGCAATCAATTTTGAGAAAAATGGTTTTATTACAGAGATGGATCTGCCAGGAATTTCAATTCCCTGGTGTTCCCTGAAGCCAGCCATAGGGACTCAGGGCTAGGCAAGTTCACTGTTGGTCTGTACAATGAACCATTTCCTAAGATGAAAAGTAACAAGCCTCTTTTGGGAATAAAGAAGGGCAGCAAACCTCTATTTAAGGAGAATCTTGAAATAATCTCTTTTCCAAAGTGACTACTTGATTGGAAAATGTGAACTAATAAAAGTAATATGTGAGTAAGCATCACTGTTTTCTACCTGGAATTCTGGTAGAATGTAGTTTACTCTCAGGCCAATAAGGGCAAACCATCCACGTCATGTCTTCTGTCTTATCAAGAGCAAAGCATGGCAAAGGATAGAATGTCAGGTCATGGTCCAGGTCCATGGAAGCAGCTGCAAGTATAAAAGCCTGACTTCGGTTTTTTGGAAGAGGCATTACTATATGCATAGAAAAAATGATTCATTTTTGATGACACTGTTGACTGTGACCCTTCCTCCAATCCTCCTACTGGGGATAGTCATAAAGCCGACATGGTTCAGGAAGGTTACGACTTAGGGATGCATGGGATAAAATTCACAATCATTGCAACCCTCTGGGTAGTTGAAAATGTAAGAAGAACATTCTTGCTCCTGTAGACCTACGTTGTACCTTTGAAAGGATATTCTTGATATTCGGATCTTCTGATCCTTGTGAAGGGTAATATAATATACCACCCCCAAACTGTGGTATCTTGCCATGAGGATTATTTTGTGCCAAACACAACTAAGAAGATAGCTGACACAGAAAAACTCCCCCTGTATGCTTAAGAAAAGGAAAAGCATATGAAAAGTTGTCCTTCCTTCCCCTTCTATAAGGAAGGACACACATTAATCACCACAAACCACTCTAGACCCTCATCAGCTCTAGGATGGCAGGAGAGGAATCGACATAACAAATCTTACTAACGAATGTGGGAGACCAGAGTATGCACCCCAAAATATGAAAGAACATTGATTTGAAGATAGAAACAGATGTAGACTAGTTCTGTGTACTTCCTCTATTGGCCTAAAAGGAGATATATGTTTACAAAGAGAAAAAATAGTTCTCTGTTCATTTCATTTCATTTACCTCCACTATATACCAGGGGGAACAAAGGTTCACCACTGAAGACAACTTTAGACACATCAAATGGAAACAGCACCAGACAAATCTATGTTAGCAAGCTTTACTAGTCTTTTTCTGTCATTTGTTTGCCTTCCCTCAAGTTGCTACTTCTTTAATAAGTTACCGTGCTTTGTTAAAGGTGCAGTATAAGTCATATTTCAAAGTCTCCTCTTGGAGAACTATTCATTCATTCATTCCCTGGGTGTCTCCAATGTGTGTATGAAATGTACACATTAATGACCTTCTATTTGCTTTGTCTTATTAATGTTTAATAATAGGAGTTGGCTCCAAAAAGGAAACTATGGGGTTATTCTTCCTTCCTCTATACCAGCTTTCATTTACCATTAGTTTCCATTTGTCTTCCCCCAATTTGCCACCATAGAAACTCAAAGTCCCTGTCCTTTGTCCTGTTACTTTTCTGAACATTCATTATTTTAAGGTTCCGTATCAACTCAAGTTCTACCCACCCCTTTGAGTTACACATCTCTGCACATCTTAATAAACTTCTGTTTGTTTTCTATGTTTTTAATTGTCTTTTGTCAGTCCAATTTTATAGGGTTATAGCCAAAGAATGTAGGAGGGTAGAAAGAAACAAGAAGTTTTTCTGCCCTTATACTAGTAAATACCAGTCTTTATTGAAGAGTGGTAGAGACATACAGGAAATGAAGCCAAATATCTACAATTGATAAAAAGCCTAAAGAATAAATCTTGCATTCTCAACTAAAATATCCATGGGTTATATACATTTATTAAACTTGAGATCTCTAAGAGACTCTTTAACAGATACTTCCCAATTTATCCTCACTCCCACTTTCCTCCCAAGGAAAAAACCTCTTAGGAATCTATGTTACAAACCCACCACACTTAGCATGTTTTTGTTCTGACGTGAATTCCAGTAGCATAATCATGTTGTATCTAGTTTGCACCCCAGTAGTTAAATCATCCAACACCCACGGCGTCAGTGGTTCCTTTGAATAAAGAAATCTAAAATCCTACTATGTATCTGAACATACATGAATCAGAGCAGTTACTACCTAGAAGTGCCTCAGCTTCTAAGTTACTTGTCTCAGAGACAACACATAAAATTTCAGAGTTGTCAGCTATAAGGACTCCACCATCACTCCCAATAAGTTCCACCAATCCTCTCTTAACCTCTCTATTCTTATGTTGAAGAGTCTTACAAGATACATGTCAATCGGAGTATCATATGTACAAAATTGATATTCTACTGTCTACTTTTAAGTTTCAGACTTAGATTATTTGCATTGTTATAGTTTAACCATCAGGGCTTAAGTTCAAGGGCATAGATCAGCATTGGTTTTATAATTGCTCCAGAAAACTTTGACCAGGAAAGATGAGTCTATCAACCAACACATATTTTATTACCCTCAGCAAATTACAGCAAGCAAATATATCTGTACAAACAATTTAGTTGTCTGGATAAACAGATCTTTTATGGGAGCAGTAGACTTTCACCTATTTTTTCATCAAGCAATAGTTAATTTATCAAGACTGGGTTCAAGACCCTGTCCTTATCTTCTGTCAGTTCAAAACTGTTATGCCACAAAGTTTACTCATTTATAATCAGTTTCATACATTGAAAATCTCACCTTAAACCATTTGACCCAGGACCCTCTAATCCTATATCTACTTTCACCTGACTACTGCGTACAACACTAAAATTCAACCACATTATTTTTTTCTCTTTTTTTAGTAGGTCCAGTAAAGTTAGCTTTGCTTGATCAAAAAATAATTCTGGTAATCTTTTGGGGAAGTCAGCATTTGACAAAATATGGAATTAAGAGGTCTTATTTGCTTTATATTTTCTTTTCCTAACTCTATTTTATATCTGAACTTCTCCCAATTTATAATACAGCCTAATGATAGTAATTGTAACAACAGCTATTATCGGTTGTATATAGTTAGTTACATTAACTTATTTACTTCTTACAACTGAGTATAATTTTACTCAGTGAAATAATTATTATTTTAATTTTAGAAATGAGAAAACGGAAGTATAAAAAATTTTAATAATTTGCCTGAGGATGTCTAGCTAATAAATAAAGAAGCTAAAATTTAAATTCAGGTAGGGGACATCTGTGGGCCTCGCCCCTCCCTGGGTGGTGCAGGACGGGCAAGTGCTGCCCAGCCAGCTAGGCCCCTAGGCTGCCCAGAGGGGCCCTGCCTCCTTCCCCCACTGCAACCCGGGCCCCAAGGCGGGGACCCCAGTGGTAGTGGAAAAGGAGGGGCAGGAAAAAAAAACTCAGTTAGTATGGTTCTGGAGTTTGATTTGTTAGCCACAAGCCTATTCCTCTGGGAACCTCGTTATTCTTGAACTTAAGCCTTTAAGATCTTCATATAAAGTCCATCTGCACTAAAACTAAAACCAGAAAAATTATCTAAAATCTCAATTCCTTCTAAACTCTTGAGTTAAACTGCAAGGGAAAAGAAACATAGTAATATCTTTACTGTACAGGGCACTGAATTGTGTGTTTTAATTCCTCTGTAAGTTTAAATTTTTTTTTAATTTAGAGTCCAGTTCAGAGTTATGACACCATCATACCTCTGGACTGTACTCTAATCATATCACTTAATAATTAATGATCTTCTGGTGTATCAATCCTAACAACATTAAAGTAAGATTCTGGCTACAAATTAAATACAACTTATTATGATGGCTTCCTCCTTCCCTTCCACCCACCCTCCAAATACCTAAACTCTTCCTCCTTCTTTTCCAACTGATTTGCATTTAGGCAAGTGAGAATTCTACCACCCAGTCACCAATGCAAGTTGTACTTAGGCAGTTTACCTGAAGGCTTCTGCATTTTAGCTACATTGAAATTTTCCTGATCATCAACTGTCTTATCTCCATTAATGGAAGTGTCAGAGTTAAGACAATTCAAATAATGGATAATTACGAAACTTTTGTACTTCGTTTGAAATGTAGTACCCTGCATGGAAATGATCTCAGTTATCTCACTAAATACTATGACTTTCAGTCAAGTACACAGTCCTTGACAGCAGATAGATAGAGATTAAGAAGGGAAAATGAGCTCTTACTGAAAAATTTTCCCCAAAGAGGATCATTGTCAGACAGAAAATAGAAAAGAACTCACTGGGAAGGATGAATTTTGTCTCTTAAGTAGCTTATCTTTCAGATCTGAGGGCATAGAATTCTAATGGACTATTCTGGCTGCTTTGACTATTGGAGAAATTCATTCACCTGGTATTTTGCTGAAAGGGAGTTTGTTGAAATTGAAAGCTTTTGTATGCTAAAAATAAATCTATGAAAGAAAGTTTTTATGTGCCAATGAATTTGCTGAAACAAGGGAACACGCTCAGAGGGCAGTATTGAATTCAACCCCGGATACTCTGAAGGTTTTCCTTACTTTATTGATCCCAGAAGGATAGAGGGTTATTGAGGTTGAGATGAGGTTCACATCATATTGTCTTTTCTAACAACTCTACAGAGGGCAGTGAAAGTCTCAGCCTTGGTACTTGCCCCTCCCTGTTCCCCACTCTGGTATTAGTTTTTGGAAATGACATAGTTGAGAACTTTATGGAGCTTTGAGAAAACTTTCTGTCAGGAAATACTGTAAAAATGTGTCTAAATACCTTATTGAAGTATTTAAAAAAATCTTTCTAAAGAATTTTGCTCAGGCAGAAATAAACTTTTTAAAAAATCTGTTATAAAAAAATGAATGACTCCTTTAACCAGGAAATCTTGATTGACAACAGATATAAAGAAGGTTTCTAGAGACTAAATTAAGGCCAGTAAGTGAGCAGTATTTAATTATCTAGAGCAGATAGCAGCCAGTTAACAGCCTAAGGTGTCCAAAATGTTCATGGACTTTGAAGGGGCTGAATCTCATTTCCAAATGAAAAATGGTAAATTTGTTAAGTCATACGCATTCTTACTTCTTTTCTTTTTTTTCTCTTAACAATTTTTTTATTAACTCATAACCATATACACTAATGCATTTATGGGGTTCAATGTGCTGATTTTATATACAAATTGGAATGCTTACCTCAAACTAGTTATCATAGTCTTCACTTCACTTAATTACTGTGTCAAGATATTTATACTCTTCTATTAATAGATTTGATATTTGATATAGTACATACCCTTGCAATATGCACCACAGGAGAGGTCCCACCTATTACCCTCCCTCCCTAGCCTCCTTCATCCTGGGCTATAGTTGTGTTTTATATTTTGTATGAAAGTGTGGGTGATTATATATTGGTTTCATAATAGTATTGAGTACATTGGATACTTTTTCTTCCATTCTTGAGATACTTTCCTGAGAAGAATATGTTCCAGCTCCATCCATGTAAACGTATAAGAGATAAAGTCTCCATCCTTTTTTAAGGCCGCATAATATTCCATGGTACACATATATCACAGTTCAAAGGGACTCATTATTTATCCCAGCACTTCTTGGCCTTCACTACCAGTTTGTTTTCTTATATCTTCCCCTCAGATTATGCCACTCATTCTTTCTTCTCACTCAGTGAATAACTTCTAAGTCAAGATTCAGCCTTTTTCCTAAGATAAATAGGATAACTTCATCATAGAAGTGACTCTGGGCTGCAGATACATCCAACACTCTGTAAAATTCTATCATTACTAATCAAGTAAAGATGGTTATAGCATATTCCACTCACTGTGCCTAAACTAGCAGTTGTTCACTACTCCACTTTTCCCGGAATTCTCCTTGAAATTTTTTTCAGCTAACACCACCACAAAGCATCTGGTTGTCCTCATTTGCTATCCTAAGACATCACTGACTTCAATAAATGTATCCAATTACTTCTGCTCTTTCTACATCCTAAGCACCTCTCAGGTCCATGTCTTGCCCTTGCATCCACTCTTATTTCTTCTACCACAACACTCTTTTCTTTCACTTTCACTATTTTAATCACTTCTCAACAAATATTTCTGCTTACAGAATTGACCTCTCCATTACAATACAGCTGCCAAATTACCGATCGATTGATCTTTCTACAGAAGAAACTGATTACCTTATTCCTGTGTTTCAAAACATTTACTGGCTCATCGTTGCATAAAGGACTAAGTTTAAATGCCTTCCCCTGACTTGTGAAGACTTTGTGATTCTGACATTCCATACCTTAGATGGACGTGCAACTCTGCGGAAAAGCTTCTCCTCATTTTGCACCAACGCTTTGGTATTTTTTGTTTTCCTGATACCGAGAATATTTATACCTGTCACACCTGTCGTAATATTTTCACGTATGTGATTCCCACCTGAATGTAAACTTCTCAAGGACAGGGAATGTTTTATTTGTCTTTTCATTGCTAGGACCTAGTAGAATTTTGAACATATTAAATACTCATTATTTATAAGAATAAACGTATGAAATTTTAATTATTCTTCTATACTCTCTTGCTGTTTAACAAGGGTAAAATTTAAAATATTACCTATACAATGTAAAAGAAATTATATGTGATGTATATACATTTGTATGTATACACAGACAGGTAGGTATTTTAATTCCTACAGAAGAGGATGGAAAGAAAGAAGTGGAATAATTGGAACATTCATTCTATCAACTATCAAATCAGTACTGTGCATTTGGTCTTTTACATACACTATCATATTATTAACTACAGTTTTTTCATACTACTGCTATTATACTTCTCATATTTTTTCTTTAAAAAATACCTTATATTTTTAAATTATATTTCTTAATTTTTAATTAAAACAAAAATGGTCCAAAATTACCACACAAATAACCTGTGTGTGTGTGTCTGCACGTATGCATATATATGGGCAATTACTCAATGAGTTAACGTAATTTTACTCCCTAACATAATCACTGATAGTTTCTTTTGATTCCCTTTTGAAATGGTTTTATGCTTTTGTTAATTTATGAATACATGTACTACCGATGTATATGCTAGGGATCATTTTTATGCAACCTGCAAATATCTTCTCCCATTCTTCCAATATTTCTATAGTATTTTGCTATTTAGTAATAGAACTTTCAAAACTATTTTTTAATCACATTTTTTGAATGGATGCATGTTATTTCATCATATCTTAAATATCCTTTACAATTTTCACTTTCTAATTAAAACAAAATAAATTATCCAAAAATGACTTATTTAGTTGATCTTCTACCAACATATTATTCACTTGTTTCCAACTTTTTGCCACTACCAAAAAATATTGTACTGAGCATTCTGGTATACAGACCTTTAAACTTGTGTAAATACATTATGTGGTCAGTATCTTGTAATGAAATCAAAATAAATGGTGGATGACTTTAACTATGTGATAAATGTTGACAAATTACATTTCAAAAATGTGCACCTTTATGCTTTCTGGTGAAAGTGACCTTTGTGTTCATCCTTACCAGCAATGTTTAAGGATATAAATTCTCAGAGATTAAGTAAACAAAGATGCTAACATTTGACCACAGTCCTGTTTGTTTTTAAAATTGCACTATGTCTATTACACAGTACATTCTCCAGAGATTAACCATTATGATTAAGAGGATGCCTTGATGAAGCTTTTGTTTTACAAACACTTCTAGTCTATTAAATTCTAACAAATATTTTATTCATTTGATCTCTATAAGAATGAAATGCAGATTCAGAGTGATTAACTGGCTTACCTACAAATATCTTACTATCCATTACCCTGCACTCTGCTGCTTTCTTATTCTGAGCTCATCCTCTAACAATTCACTTGATCTTAGGTACAGGACTTTCTTACCCAAATTTCTGACCTGTAAAATGAGGTAGAAAAGAAGTCATTGAACTAGACAATGTTTATGGTAAACTTCTATTTTCATGCTTTTTAAATCGATACTCTAAAAGCAGGGATTAAAAGGTGGAATCCTATTTACTTCTTAGATAACTATCAGCAAAGAAAGAGTAATATTTGTCTGTAAATTGTGTGTGTGTGTGTGGACAAGGAGCGGGGGCATGATGAGCAGCTAATAATGATCTTCTAAGTGCTTAAAGTAATTATAGCTTCCAGGTTTTATGTTTAGTTGCAGTATGAGAGCTTATAACCAATTGCCACTTTGCTAGCATTATGAGTTTCTGTCAACTACACACCCCTTATAAGATTTTTAGTTTGAATACCCACCCACATATTTTAAAGGACTCTATTATGTGATAGGATTGTAAACTAATACAGCCTCTTTGGAAAGAAGTATGGGGAATCTTCAATGAGCAAAAGTTATATCTGATATTTGATCCTGCAAGCCCATTACTAGATATCTACCCAGAATAAAAATAAATCATTTTTCCTTAGGGCATTTACACTAGAATGCTTATTGAAGCTCAATTTACAATTGCCAAGATGTGGAATCAACCCAAGTGCCCTTGAACACATGAATGGATTAACAAACTGTGGTATATGTATAACATACAATATTATTCAACAATGAAAAATATGTAGATTTTACATCTTTTGTATTAACCTGGATGGAATTATGAAAAAAATCTCCTTAATAAAATATCACAAGAATGGAAAAGCAAATATCCAATGTATTCAATACTAATATGAAACCAATAAACAACTACATGCCTGCAGGAGAAGAAAACACAATTAAATTCAAGTGAGAGAAAAGAGGAAAGGGGGAAGGAGAGGAGAGAGAAGGAATAGCCAGCTTTCACCTAATGGGCACCATGTAAGAGTATTCAGTTATCTGTGAATTCTGATTATTAAGCCTTTGTCAGAGACATAACCTGCAAATATCTTCTCCCATTCTGAGGGCTGTCTGCCTGCTATACTTACTGTGTTCTTGGCTGTACAGAAGCTTTTTAGTTTGATCAGGTCCCAGTAGTGTATTTTTGATGCTGCTTCAATTGCCTGGGCAGTCCTCCTCATAAAATATTCACCCAGGCTGATTTCTTCAAGAGTTTTTCCTTCACTTTCTTCTAGTATTTTTATAGTTTCATATCTTAAGTTTAAATCTTTAATCCAGTCGGAGTCTATTTTAGTTAATGGTGAAAGATGTGGGTCCAGTTTTAGTTTTCTACAGGTCTCCTGCCAGTTCACCCAGCACCATTTGTTAAATAGGGAATCTTTTCCCCACTGAATGTTTTTAATTGGCTTGTCAAAGATTAAATAATGGTAGGTAGTTGGGTTCATCTCTTGGTTCTCTATTCTTTTCCATACATCTACCTCTCTGTTTTTGTGCCAGTACCAAGCTGTTTTGATCACTATCGATGTGTAGTATAGTCTGAGGTCTGGTAGCATAATTCCTCCTGCTTTGTTTTCATTTCTGAGTAATGATTTGGCTATTTGAGGTTTTTTCTGAGTCCATATAAAATGATGTATTATTTTTTCCAAGATCTTTAATGTATGACAATGGAGCTATAATAGGGATTGCATTAAAATAGGGATTGCATATTGCTTTGGGTAGTGTGGACATTTTAACAATGTTGATTCTTCCCAGCCATGAGCATGGTATGTTTTTCCATTTGTTAACATTTTCAGCTGTTTCTTTTTTTAATGTTTCATAATTCTCTTTAGAGAGATCTTTCACCTCCTTTGTTAGACTTCATAATTCCTAAGTCATGGAAGAAGCCCAAATGCCCATCAACCCATGAATGGATTAATAAATT
>CAUYON010039338.1:0-11196 GCA_963573935.1 Arctocebus calabarensis | reverse complement strand
AAAAAATGGCCAGGAGTTGTGGCGGATGCCTGTAGTCCCATCTACTTGGGAGGCAGAGGCAGGAGACTCGCTTGAGCCCAGGAATTAGAGGTTGCTGTGAGCTGTGATGCCACTGCACTCTACCCAGGGTGACAGCTTGAGACTCTGTCTCAAAAAAAAAAAAAAAGGAAACTGAATAGAACATGTGAGAACAAAGCTGACCTTTGTTCAGCTGATCTAGGACTAGATCCTGAAGTGAAATACTGATGATAGCTT
This sequence comes from Arctocebus calabarensis, assembly GCA_963573935.1. NCBI lineage: Eukaryota > Metazoa > Chordata > Mammalia > Primates > Lorisidae > Arctocebus > Arctocebus calabarensis. The sequence continues at coordinate 10,941 of CAUYON010039338.1, read as the reverse complement.
TGGAAAGGAAAGGTTGCTGTTGAGTTCAAGGTCAGTTTTGAGTTGTAGGGTACTTGAATGCATAAAATAGTTACCTTTTATCTTCAGTGTAAACAGTAATATTAGTGGTAGAATCAAAGTTCAGAGCTCAAGTCCTAGCTGTAGAATCTGTGTGGGGAAGCTGTGTGGTTTGCAATCCCAGGCTAGCTCCAGGGAAAGAAAGAGCTCTGGAAGAGTTTTCTACTTATTAAAAGATTGAACGATCATTGAACCTCTCTGAAAGAATATGTTCTGTCTTAAGTTTTGTGTTTTTACTAAGATACAAAAAGAAATAACTATTCTGAGAGCTAATCTGTAGGGACTGAAATTGCAGTGGAGCCCTCCCATACTTAGAGCAGTTTTCCAGAGGTTTGCTTCAGGGACAAGTAGTTCCTTGATGATATTTGTCATGAGTATTGATGAGATATTTTTCCTTCTCTAGACAACACTACAAACTGATGAAGTTAAAAATGTGCCTTGTGGAACAAGGTAAGCTTTGTCTTTGATTACCAGTCTTGCTTTATTTCATACGAAGTTTCTGCTTCTAACGCTGTGATCACATAGACACCTCTCAAGTAGACAGGAATACCCAACAAGATTTCTCATCTGAGCATTAGTTAAGCAAAGGTCTATCTCCAAATAGCAGCTTTCCATCTTGGTGTGTTATTGAAAAAAACTTCGTTTATCAGCAGTGCCATATCTGCTTTACATTTTTTTTTTTTGAGACAGAGTCTCATTTTGTCACCCTCGGGAGAGTGCCACTCTTAGGCTCAAGTGATTCTCTTGCCTCAGACTCCTGAGTAGCTGGGACTACAGGCACCTGCCACAATGCCCAGCTATTTTTTTTAGAGTTGGGGTCTCACTGTTGCTCAGGCTGGGCTCCAACTCCTGAGCTCAGGCAATCCACCAGCCTTGACCTCCCAGAGTGCTAGGATTACAGGCATAAGCCACCGTGCCCAGCCTGCTTTACTATTTTTTTAATAGATTTTATTTTTAACTGCAGTTTTAGGTCCATAGGAAAGCTGAGTTGAAAGTACAGGGAATTCCCCTATATCTCTTGCCCCCACACATTACTTAATTGGATTTTCTAAGCTTACTAACCTCATTTATAAAAAATCAGAGTTTTACCTTACAAAGTTTTAAGGATTAGAATTAGTGTTTATGAAGCACCCAAGCACTTAGACCAGAGTTGGTGCTCAGTAAAACATAGTTTAAAATTAAATCATTCCACCTTTTTCTCATCTTTAGTATTAAATGCCATCTGATTTAGAGGTCTGATTCAGTAGGTCTGGAGTGAGGCCTAAGAATTTGCATTTCTTTTCTTTTTTTTTTTGAGACAGAGTCTCACTTTGTTGCCCTTGGTAGAGTGCTGTGGTGTCATAGTTCACAGCAACCTCAAACTCTTTCGGCTCAAGCAATTCTCTTGCTTCAGCCTCCCAAGTAGCTGGGACTATAGGCACCTGCCACAATGCCTGGCTATTTTTAGAGATGAGGTCTCACTCTGGCTAAGGCTGGTCTTGAATCTGTGAGCTCAGGCTATCCGCCTGCCTCGGCCTCCCAGAATGCTAGGATTACAGGCGTGAACCATTGCACCCTGGCTGATAATTTGCATTTCTAACAAGTTCCTGGGTGATGCTGATGGTGCTGATCTAAAGACCTTACTTTCATGACTCGGCAATTATGAATTGAGCTACAGTGAACAATCTGGTGCAAATATCTTTATTGCCAAATGATTTTTGGTCCTTTGGATATATACTTAGAAGAGGAATTGCAGGATCAAACGACAGGTCTACATTTGGATCCCTGAGTGTTTTCCAAACTTCCTTCTAAAAGGAACGTACTAGCTTGCATTCACACCATAATTGCCAAGTCATGGAAGAAGCCCAAGGGCCCGTTGACCCATGAATGGATTAATAAATCATGGTATATGTATACCGTGGAGTACTATGCAACATTAAAAAACAATGGAGACTTTACCTCTTTTATGTTTACATGGATGGAGCTAGAAAATATTCTTAGTAAAGTATCTCAGGAATGGAAAAACAAAATATCCAATGTACTCAGTACTACTGTGAAACTAATCTACAATCACTCACACTTGCATATGAAAAATGAAACACAACTATAGACTAGAATGAAGGAAGGGTAGGGAGAGGAGAAGAGATGGGAGTGGGTTGTTAGAGGGAGGGTTAGTAGAGGGACCACACCTATGGAGCATATTGCAAGTACAAGTTGGATCTAATAGGTGTAGAACACAAATGTCTTAACGCTGTAATTGGATAAACGAGGTGAAGGCGATGTTGATTAGTAGGTTGTAAGCACTCCAATTTGTACAAATAATCAACACATTGAATCTCATAATGGCATAAATGTATTCATGATCTATGTGCAAATGACTTAATAAAAAAAAAGTAATAATAAAAAAAAATTAAATAAATAAATAAAATAAAGACCTTACTTTGAGAATTGCTGCCCTGCAAAGGTTTAGAGAAAGAAAGGCAAGCAAGGCCCAAATTATTTCTAGAGTATAATCACTACATTGAATTGTTTCAAAAGAAAAATGTGAAAATTCAAAGTATTTTTTAAGTTACCCATTTTAAGTAACCCAAAACATTACTATTATATTAAAAAGTATACAAAAGAGACTTTGACATCTATAGAGGGACAGAAGTACTTTTTTAAAGAGAGCAAATTCTCTGTGTGTTGTAAGTTAAGATATTTGATTACCAGGTTCTCCCTAGGTCTGTAACTCTTTTATGGATTCCCTTTAGTAACTAGTTTATACTTTTCTTCATTTCTTTTTTTTAGCGGTGGAGTCATGATCTATATTGACCGAATAGAAGTAGTTAATATGTTGGCACCTTATGCAGGTATGTTATCCATCTATTCTTTTGTTTTTATAGTCATATCTAGAGTTTTAAAACTGACAGATTCTCTGAGGAATAGAAAGATGCTTTTTGTTTTATGGCCTCATTGGTTATTGCCAAAGGAATAATCACTGGAATATTTTCCATTTCTAGGGAACAGAGGCAGAAAAAAAGTCAGAAGTCTGGACAGGGTTGATTTTTTGCAACTCTATGAATTACTCTTCTTCTTATTTTTTTTTGTTTTGATACAGAGTCTTACTCTGCACCCTTGGTAGAGTGCTGTGGCATGATAACTCATAGCAGCCTCAAACTCTGGCTCAAACGATTCTCTTCCCTCAGCCTCCCAAGTAGCTGGGACTACAGACTGCCCGCCCTGCCCCCCTCCACACAGCCCCCCACTCCCACCCCCATCCCGGCTATTTTCAGAGACAGCGTCTCACTGTGACTAGCTCAGGCTGCTCTCTAACCCGTGAGCTCAGGCAATCCACCCACTCAGCCTCCCACAGTGCTAGTATTACAGGTGTGAGCCACCGAGCTACTCTTTGAGCTTAGTGTTTCTAAGGGCAAGATGCCATTGGTTATTTATAGAACAGGAAAACAACATTTTAACTAGTCAAGGTGAGAGATAATTTCTTTGTGTGCTAAAAATTTGTAACTGATCAATTCTTTGGGTCACACTGGTTTACCATCATAGAGAAATCTTTTCTAGTTAAGATTTGCTATAACGTGCAAAGCAATCTGAAAGTCTTCAGTGTGGGGAAAGCATCTTCTTCGTAAAGCATGAAAATCCACAGTGATGGGCTTTCAAATCAAAAACTTAATTAGAAGCTCTTAAGAAAGATATGCAGTTTTATCTTTATCCTTGTTAATAAAATTGGCACGTCTAATATATAAAGAATACTATGTTGGGCCAGGTGCAGTGGCTCGTGCCTGTAATCCTCCCAGTCTGGGAGGCCGAGGCAGGTGGATTGCTTGAGCTCACGAGTTTGAGACTAGCATGAGCAAAAGCAAGACCCATCTCTACTAACAATAGAAAAATGGAGGCAAGAGGATCACTTGAGCCCAAGAGTTGGAAGTTTCTGTGAGCTATGACGCCACAGTACTCTACCCAGGGTGACAGTTGGAGACTCTATCTCAAAAGGAAAAAAAAATACTATATTGGATGAAAACACTTTAAAAAGATGAAGTTGTAACCTTTGTCCTCAAGGGGGTTTTGTTTTATTTGAGAGGACATGATACCTAAAAAAAGGTATGTTGAAATATAAGATCTTGCTAAATTGTACATCACTGGTACAGCCACAAATAGTGAAAAAATTTCAGAGCAGAGAGCAGGTATGTTACTGGTATATGGATTTGGATCATATTTTTCAAAGATTAAATGTTCTCCTTGTCCTTTTTTTCTATCTCCTTTCCTTGGTCACAAATCATTGGAAGGATTGTGACTAAAGTGGAAGCAGGGAAAAGATTGATTCTGTAGCCAGAGATAAATAAGAAACTATTAGATCACCAACTGATTTGGAAATTATCAAGTAAATGAGTTAGTCTGTGAGGGTTTTTTTGTTTGTTTTAGAGACAGAGTCTCTTGCTGTTGTCCTAGGTAGAGTACAGTGATGTCATAACTCATAGCAACTTCAGACTCTTAGGCTCAAGAGAGTTCTTGCTTCAGCTTCTTAAGTACCTAGGACTATAGGTACCCACCACTGTGGTTGGCTAATTTTTTTCTGTTTTTAGTAGAGATGGGTTCTTGCTTAGGCCGGTCTGGAACTCCTGAGCTCAAGTAATCATTGAGCAAGGAATTTATTGATGACCTGTCCATTGCTTGTGATCTGGAATCCAGTTGCATCTAACATTCCATTATGGGAAGGCCAAGGAACAAGTCTTTGGATCAAAGGACAAAAATAGGAATATGTTTTCATAAGTAGAACACAGGTTCTTGACATGGTCTGGTATGTACCTTTGGGATATTTATAAAAATCTCCGGTTGTTAGTTTCTTACTATGCTAAATCAAGAGAATTCAGTACTAAGCTATACAAATTACCTGATGCAAAGTCTAGCCCAGTAAATGTTAGCCTGGTGACTTTTTTTTTTTTTTATCGCCTTCGGTAGAGTGCTGTGGCATCACACAGCTCACAGAAACCTCCAACTCCTAGGCTTCGGTGATTCTCTTGCCTTAGCCTCCTGAGTAGCTGGGACTACAGGTGCCCGCCACAATGCCTGGCTCCTGGTGACTTTTATAGCCCTTAAAAACTGCCTTTTTAGCTCAGTAACTCACTTCTGTAATCTTAGCACTCTGGGAGACTGAGATAGGTGGATCCCTTCAGCTCAGGAATTCAAGAGCAATGTGAGCAAGAGTAAGAGACCCTGTCTCTACTAAAAATAGAAAAACTAGTGTGACATTATGGAGGACACCTATAGGCCCAGCTACTGGGGAGGATGAGACAGGGGATCACCTGAGCCCAAGAATTTAAGGTTTCTGTGAGCTATGACACTTTGGCACTCTAGCCTGAGTGAGACTCTGTTTCAAAAAAAAAAAAAAAAGTGCCTTTTAAAAAATGGTCTTTTGGGGCTAGGTGGCTCATGCAAGACCCCATCTCTGAAAAGAATCAGGCGTTGTGGCAGGTGCCTGTAGTCCCAGCTACTCAAGAGGCTGAGGCAAGAGAATTGCTTAAGCCCAAGAAGTGCCGTGAGCTGTGATGCCAGGGCACTGTCTAAAAAAAAAAAAAAAAAATGTAGTCTTTTGCAGTTGCTTCTTTTATTCCCACTGTTTCTTAGTTAGTTTACTCCCACTTTACCTTTTTGCTCAGTTTTTGCTTTTCCTTTCCCTGCCTTTGATCTCTTGTCTCTCATCTTTACATTGTTGCCAAAGTACAAATCTAACTGCCTGGCCCTTGCTTGAAAACTTTGACAGTTCCTTATTACTTCCTAAAAATGTATACTACTGTCCTTAGTTTGGACTTCAAAGTTTGCTTATTGGTATTGCAGATGCAAGGATATCTGGAATATTGAGCACAAGGAGCACATCAACGTTTGTGAGCTGTGTGTAATGTTTTTGTTATTTTGTTGGCATTTTTCCTCATGTGTAATATATCACACTTTTATCCTGGCTGCATTTGAAGATGCCAGAGTCATTGTTGATTAAAACAAACGTGGGTTGGTCTCTCCTTCAGTGTTTGATATCGTGAGGAACTACACTGCAGATTATGACAAGACTTTAATCTTCAATAAAATCCACCATGAGCTGAACCAGTTTTGTAGTGCCCACACACTTCAGGAAGTTTACATAGAATTGTTTGGTAAGTGTCTTTCTTGTTTTAAATATGTAAATAGCCCACTGAAAATCTCATTTGACTCATTTATTGCTTAAATAAATGCTTAATAAATCTTAATGCTATTAGAGCATTTCTTTTGAATTTATAATAGGACAGTTGTCTTTAAAATATTTTTTTTTATCTTATGTTGAAAAATTTTATGTAACTTGGTAGAGATTGGAAAAAATATTTTGTTTTTACTGTGGTAATTTAACTGAAAATTAGCTTTGTTGCTATTTTAACAGGTAACTTGAGAAAATTTAAAAGTCTATGTCTTGGAGCTCCCTGAGACTCACCTTCATGCTTAATGATTTGGTAGGAAGACTAATAGGATTCAGTATAGAGTTGTAGTCACAGCTAAGATTTATTACAGTTGAAGGGTACAGAGTAAAATCAGCAAAAGGAAAAGGCACATTGGCAAAGTCCAACAGAAATGAGTTACAGGCTCCCAAAAGTCTAAGAGTTCTTCTCACGAATCACACAAAATATACTTAATTCCTCCAGTGACAAGTTGTGACAATACATGTGAAATGTTGTGTACCAGGGAGGCTCATTTGAGACTGAGTGCCCAGGGTTGTTATTGAGGGCTGTCATGTAAGCACCCTCTGCCTACCACATACCAAAATTACAAACTCCCAGAAGGAAAGTAGGTGTTCAGCATAAATCATATTATTTGTATGAACAGTTCAGGCAAAGTAAGCCAATTGTATCAGTTCTGGGGATGACAGAAACTTTTCAAATACAAATTCTCAGGTGTCAGGCAAGGGCCAGTTTCCAACCAAGCCTTTCTAAGGATCATGGTCTCAAGCCTGCTATGTTAACTCCCTTCTGCCCAAGTTACTTTTCATTTGTGATAGTGAAAGTTCTGACCAGGGAATGAGTTTTTGCTTTTGGTTGCTTACTTCTTCCTAAAATTTTTGGTGAATTTCTTATATGGCAGTACAGGAATGGTTAATCCCTTTAAAATCTGCCAATTGATTCCTGTTTGACAATTGACAATCATTGCAATGGCATATGAGGAAACAAGTTGTTCCTGCTTTGTCACATTACCAGTCATTTTAATAACGGTGAAAGTACCATTACTCTTCTGTGAGCCTTGTGGGTAGAAAATTCACATGTTATAAAGCAAGTGAAGAGACAACATCTTTACTGTCCATTCTGGTATGCTTCAAAGACTTTCAGATGAACTTTTTCTCTTTTTTTTTTTATTTTTTATTGTTTTTTACTTTTTCTCTTTTAAAATCCAAAATAATAGGCTGAGGATCACATAAATCAAGTTTAGTTATTGAAGAATTTGTGTAAAGATTGAATAAAACAGGAATTTACCTTTTTATGATAATTAAGATATATGTTAAGTATATTCAATAAATAAGTTCATCCAAAGTTAAGTTAAATAAAAAGTTTATTGGATAAACTTGTTTTATTGAATTAACTTTGACTAGCTGACTGTCATCTTCTTTCCTTAATTTATTAGAAAATTCTTTACAAAGACACACATAAAAGGTGGGGGGGAACAGTTTATACTCTGTAAAAGAATAGTAATGTCGAGACTTTAATAATGATTAATTTGTTTCAATATTAAAACAATGTAAAAAAATTGAGAAGCATGACATGTGTCATTCTTGGCTTAAAAACAGATCAAATAGATGAAAACTTGAAACAGGCTTTGCAGAAAGACCTAAACATCATGGCCCCAGGTCTCACTATACAGGTAAGTCCATTTTCTGGGGAAGTTCTCTAGGAATTTTTCGAGCTTTGAGTTTAATCCGTTCATCAGGTTGTTTATTCAGCAATTATTTAATAAAAGTGGTATGGTGATTTCTAGAATACTTTTCTCAACTGGACTTTAGGTCTCAGCCAAAATAAAATACTCATATAGTCTACATGGGTGGCATTGTGAACTCTTCAAGGGCAAGATAAGCTAAGTCTCTTAAAACTAAATAAAATTCTTAAATCTCCCATTTATGAGGCATTATTAAGTACAGTAATGGTTACAAATCAGTATAAGAATAATTCTTGCCCTCAGTAAAATTATAAAAAGGGAGTTTAAGGTTTGAACTAATAATTCTACACAAAATAGATGTTATAGAATATTAATTTGGATGATGATTGCTGTTTAAGAAGTTTTGAAGAGAATATGCCTGTGCCTAGTGGAGGACTTTGAGTTGAGATTTTAGGTAGGTTTGGAAAAATTAATTGGATTTATATGGGTGAGAGGAGTGAGAAAGGTATTTCAAGTGCATGGGATAGCCTGAATGAAAGCAAAGTAGCAGATGAATTTAGTGGTGGTAGCAGCATTGGTAGATAGAATGGTAAGAGGTTGGTTATACCCCTGCTTTTCTGGTCACTATGTTTTCAGATCATATATGTTATAAAATCAATTTTAGTTGGTCTTGACCAACTTTTTTTTTTTTTTTTTTTTTTTAAGAGAGTCTCACTCTATTGCCCTCAGTACAGTGCGGTGGTGTCACAGCTCACAGCAACCTCCAGCTCCTGGGCTCAGGCAATTCTCTTGCCTCAGACTTTCGAGTAGCTGGGACTACAGGCGCCTGCCACAACGCCTGGCTTTTTTTTTTTTTTCTTTTGCAGTCTTTGGCCGGGGCCGGGTTTGAACCCACCACCTCCAGTATATGGGGCCGGCACCCTACTCCTTCAGCTACAGGTGCCGCCCCCCCTACCCCGGCTATTTTTTGTTGCAGTTTGGCCAGGGCTAGGTTCGAACCTGCCACCCTCGGTATATGAAGCCAGCCTTGACCAACATTTTAAACAAAATGGAAAAGAATAGGAAAAGAGATGTCACAGTCTGGGCACTGTGGCTCATGCCTGTAATCCTAGCACTCTGAGAGGCTGAGGCAGGTGGATTACCTGAGCTCACGAGTTTGAGACCAACCCAAGCAAGAGTGAGACCCCCATCTCTAAAAAAAAAAAAAAAGAAAGAAATAAGCTGCACGTTGTGGTGGGCACCTATAGTCCCAGCTACTCAGTAGCCTGAGGCAAGAGAATCATTTGAATCCAAAAGTTTGAGGTTGCTGTGTGCTGTGATGCCATGGCACTCCACCAAAGGTGACAAAGTAAGACTGTCACACAAAAAAGAAATAGCACATTGTAGGTTTAAGCATTTAGTGAAACTTGTATTTGTTTTACCTGAATATGTGGCAGTGGTCTTTATATTGGATGTCAGTGCAAAATGTGTTCCTTACTATGTTTGTGGTCAAGAACACTTGAAAACCACAACTCTGGATCTGGTAAGAAATGGTAATATGGCCTCCATAGTGTCCTTTCTTAGTGGCTCTAAGTCGGCGGTTCTCAACCTGTGGGTCGCAACCCACAGGAACTGCATTAAAGGGTCGTGCCATTAGGAAGGTTGAGAACCATTGCTCTAAGAGATCATTTGGTTGTTGTGATGAATGTTACTGCAACTACAGATAAATCTTTCTTAGATGTCACCTGTGTCTCAATTCTTTCTGCTCAAGGGCACTGCCAGTGAGAGTATATTTTCATTGTAAGTGTTCATTTGTGTGTGTATATATAAAAGAGAGTGGAAAGATGGGTGTGGTTTTTCCTGTGGCCTCATTCATACTCTGCCATTATCTCAGAGAGATGCCTGGGGGTGAACCTTGAGAGTTAAGGAATTGTTTGAAATGACCAGAGGTAACTTCGTAAAATCCTTTCTGTTGTCCAGTCATTTGTAGCTGGAGTAGCTTCTTAATTTTAAAGATATTGAATGCGAAGCTCAAATATTCTTGGATTCTGCTAAGGTTGTTACTCAGAGATCTAGCTCATTTCTTCTAACAGTTGCCTATAATTCTTTTCTTATATTATTGGACATTTCTTTGTTCCCAGTTTTAGCTATTAAACAATAGTGCGATGAACAGGTTGGTGCCTGTAGCTCAAGCGGTTAAAGTGCCAGCCACATGCACCAGAGCTAGTAGGTTCAAATCCAGCCCAGGTCTGCCAAACAACAAAGACAACTCCAACCAAAAAATAGCCAGGCATTGTGACAAGCGCCTGTAGTCCCAGCTACTTGGAAGGCTAAGGCAAGAGAATCGCTTAAGAGGATCACTTGAGCCCATCAGTTTCTGTGAGCTATGATGCCAGGGCACTCTACCCAGGGCTACAGCTTGAGGCTCTGTCTCAAAAAAAAAAAAAAAAAAGTGTGGTGGCACCTGTGGCTCAGCGAGTAGAGTGCTGGCCCCATATACCGAGGCAAGTTCAAACCCAGCCTTGGCCAAACTGTAAAAAAAAAAAAAATTGTGTGATGAACATGCGTGGCAAATTGTCCTGCAAACTGGATGTACAAATCTATATTCTCTTTTTTTATTATTAAATCATAAACACATAGATCATGTATACATTAATGCATTTATGGGGTACAGTGTGCTGATTTCATATAGATTTAGGAATGCTTACATCACACTGGTTAATATATATAGCTCATCTTATTTACTTAGTTATTGTGTTAAGACATTTATACTCTATACTAATAGATCTAACGTGTACCCTTGCATCATGCACCATTGGTGTGATCCTACCATTCACCCTCCCTCGATCTGACCTCCCCCCTCCCTTCTCATCCCCCCCTTCATCTTGGGCCATAGTTGTGATCTATTCTTCATATGAAAGTGTGAGTGATTGTAAATTGGTTTCATAATAGTACTGAGTACATGGGATATTTTTTCTTCCATTCTTGAGATACTTTACTAAGGGTATGTTCCAGCTCCATCCATGTAAATGTAAAAGAGGTAAA
>CAUYON010039337.1:12500-54856 GCA_963573935.1 Arctocebus calabarensis | reverse complement strand
CCCACCTGGGCCTGCCAAACAACAATGACGGTTGCAACCAAAAAAATGGCTGGGCGTTGTGGCGGGCGCCTGTAGTCCCAGCTACTTGGGAGGTGGAGGCAGGAGACTTGCTTGAGCCCAGGAATTGGAGATTGCTGTGAGCTGTGATGCCACAGCATTCCACCCAGGGTGACAGCTTGAGGCTCTGTCTCAAAAACAAACAAACAAAAAAGAACCAGGCTCACTAAAGAAATGCTTGTGAAGACGGAATCTTTTCAGGCTCCTTCCCCTAGAGGGCGGGCCAGAGCTGCAGCACCCCTCCCTGGGGCCTGATTCGGGTCGTAAAAAAGGCATGTGGAGAACAAGCGCTATAAGCTAGATCTCAAACTGCATTAAAAAAAAACAAAACTTAGGACCTTAACCTTGACTCTATAGAATGGATAACACAGCAGAAGCAAGTCAGAGTTAACTTAGAAAGGACACAGACTTCTTTGATTAAACACCTGGGGATGATCTTTCTCAGCTCTCATCACTTAACACCAGAGGTGAGAGGTCCACAAAGCAACAGGCCAGGATGGTATGTGAAGGTTTTCAGCACTTTCCTATGGCTGGACTTTGCTTTTTGGTGGATGGGCAGAGGAAATGGGTTTCCCCCAACCTCCCACTCCAGGAGCAAACTCTACAGACTTGATTTTCCCAGTAGCAACTGAGAGCCCAACACCATCAAGGAATCAATTCAGGCTACAGCAGCCAAAGGAGAGAGGTCTGGTGGGGTGAGTTTGTTGGAGAGACACCATAAGCGTCCTTTAAGGAGAATGAGATGTAAATGCCTCATTCAAGAGAGAGAGCAATGAAACAAACACTCACCCAGAGAAAACTCAAGCAGAGTCTGGACAGCCTGAGGGTAACACGGCCAGAGATGAGAGCTAAGTCAGAACAGGTTTGGAAAAACTTTATTGCATTTTGTTTCCATGTGGAAGCACTGACAGAATTGAAAAGAGGCAGCATGTTCCACTTTTCTAAAAAAAAAAAAAAAAAATCACATGGCTAGATCAACTTTCTCCCTACCCAGGACCAGATTGAATATATTATCCCCAACCCCATCCCAAGCAAAAGCTAAAAAAGGGGGTTTGTGGCAATAGTTTAAAACACAATGTGTGAGAGGTGACAGATGATCAGCATTGGGATCTGTTATCTTTGCATGGGAAGGCACTCCCTGCCTCCCTCCTCTCCCCGTCTCCACCACCTCTTCCAAAGACCAACACAGGAAGCGCCTCCCAAGCAGAAAGCCTGTTCCCCTCGGTGTGGCAGGCTCAGGTATATTGACAATTTAGTGAGTGGGACGGCCACCTGTCAAAAGGGTTGGGGGCTGTAACATTACCCCCGCATCACGGTCAACCCTGTGCTAGGACAACAGCCTCCCAGGTTAAGATATAGATTAAGACATAGGTATGTGTACATTTATGGGTCTTAAATATCAGAAAGTGACCCCATCTTGGAGGGTTACAAACTGAGAAGGGGGTAGATGACAGGGCCACAGGTGTTGGGCATGGGGGCCTGTTAATTCTGTTACCCTCAGAATTCACACTGCTTAACTGACATCTTGCTGGGGAAGGGAGGTGGGACGGTAAGAAATAGTAGATGTAACAAAGGACAATGTAGCTTGCCTGAAATTGCATGATTTTTTTCTCTTTGATTGTATAAGGCATTTTGAACTGCAAAAACTTTTCTTACACACTTCCAAATAATCAGAGGGAATATAATTGCTGATTCCAATACAAATAAGACCCTTTTTTATCTCTCTCCCAGCACCCCTCAAATAATTCTACACCCCAAGCCCATAAAGTACAAGGTAGGCAATTGATTTTGTGAATTAGGAGGCAAACTTAGGGGCTGAGGCCACTGTGCAAAGTGCCCTTGCGAAGGCTCCTGCCCTGATCCTGCCCCTCTTGGGCTTCATCCATCTTCGGTGAGGTGTTAAGTCACACGGGGGGCCTGCACTGCCTCCTGGGCAGTGGGAGGTCAGGCCCTTCCTGGTTTTCCTACGCATCCCCCACCAGGCGTCCAGACTGGTCCATCCACGCGCATCACGTCTCAGTTAGTAGAAGTGGGCACAGCTGGGAGACTGCACCCTCCACATTAGTCATGCCAGACAGACAGCAGAGAGGAAACCAGAGGCCAGAGAAGTGATTTTAAAAGAAAAAAAAAAAACAAGAGTAGCTTCGGTCACCAAAAAAATTGAAAGATGATTTTTAAAAAATAAAACATGGGGCTTTTCTTTTCTCTGTAATGCTCAGCCATTTTACTTGAGACATAAAAAAGTTTTTAAGAGTAGTTGTTTTGCTTTTTCTGTTTAAACATTCATGTGAACAGACTGGACGGTAGTGCTGTGATGTGGTTTGTGTCTGAGTGGCAATGCTGGTCAGGGTCCTTCAGACCACATACTGGTACGGGTCTGCCTTCCCTTGGTCTGGCGTGGCAAAGGGGCTGGCCCAGCCTAGAGAGAAGGGATGGCCAAAAACGGCTTTCATGTTCATCCATTTTGTTTTTTTAGCCCATCTTCTCTCTTCCTTTTTCAATTGTTCTATTCCCTGAAAATAAGAACAATCATACTTTCAGTCAAGCACTTCATTGCTGTGGTTTCTGGGGAGGGATGGCCATAGCTTGAGGTGAATGGAGTACATGCTTCCTTTGTAAAGCAGTAAGACTAGCTACACAGGACATCGTTCTCCTCTTTTTCTCATAAAAAATACTACTAAAAAAATTATACATTTTTTGGTGGGCACACATTTACCCATTTACCTCCAAGAAAGGAGGGAAAAAGTGAGTAAAATTAGCAGGTGCCTAAGCCATTGTTCCTAATTATGCCGATCCGGTGAGTTTTAAGTCAACAAGCACATCTTATCCAGACTTGGGTCCTCACTGGGCTCTGCAGAGCTGCTTCTAACGACCCCAGAGCCGGGCTGTGTGTGGGTGTGCTGTGAAGGCTTTGGCGTGAGAAGCCTCAGAGCTGGTGGTAGAGCTCACAATCATGGTAACCAACGACGGCCATTACTCTGGGATAGGTTCCTAAGAAGTCTGAAGCTACCGTGACCAACTTGCAGACCAAAAAAAAAAAAAAAAAAGAAAAAGTAGCAGATCAAATTACTGCTCTGGCGCTGAGAGTCTCGCCAGCCTGGGGAATCAGGAAGCACCGGCTTAATGGGGCTGATGAGACACAAACTGAAGAGGTCAAGCAGGAGCGAGAGACCACAGGTGAGGGGAGAAGTCACCACACAGGAGGAAGGACAGGGATTAGTATAGTTAGAGGGTGGCACGGCCAGGCCAGAGGGCTCCCGTGCTCCCTGGGGAGAAGCCCAGCAGAGACTGACCTGCTGCAGCTGCTGTCCCACAGCCTGTGCCGCTTCCCCTGCTAAGTCTCATGGGGAAAAAGGGGCTGGGGGAAGCTGCTTCCTCCCGTCTTCAGATGGAGCTGGTCAGTTGCCAGAGAGGGTGACCAAATAAGAATGGGGCCACTGCTCAGAGGGACAGGAGAAGCAGCCTGGCGGGAGCTTGGCCAGGTTTCTGTCTGCTGTGGTGTCTGGTGAGGTGGGGTCTGGGGGGACAGCCAAAGGAACTGGGAAGGGTATGACACCTTTGCTTAATGCCGCAGGGCCCGTCATTACTCTCTCCTTTCCTCTCCAACTTGATCCCTTTAGGAATGGCCTTGACAGGGAGGAAACTAAGACTTGTGCCATGGGAGTCTGCCTTCTGGCTCTCCCATGCAGGAGACTGCAGCAGGTAGGGCCTGATAGTCACCTCCCAGGTCCCTTGCAAATCTTACGGATCTTACTCAGAGAAGTTGATCATATTTACTGCTTGGATACACAGCTGGATCTACACCACTGGCTATAATTTTTAGAAAAACTATTTTGCAATGATATTATTTCTAATAAAAGTTGTCTAAACTATCAGGAACTCCCAAAGACCCAAACAACGGTGCCCTGGCTGTGGCAGTGCAGCCCAGCACAGCATGAAGACTCTCTTCCCAAAGCCTGCATCTAATGCTGACTGCCCAACAGGCCCAAAGCCCCCATCCAGAGCCCTTAGACCACAACTGAGAGCTGCTGCTAGGGGGACGTCAGGACATGGACCCACAACCTCACGACTCTCCTCCGCACACCTCGAGCTGTGTTGCCCCTTCTTCCTTAAGCCCTTTATCTGGACCCAAAGCCAAGAAAGGAAGAGACATCCACACTGTGACCTTGCATTGACAATCTTGAGGCTTTCAGACTTAAGGTCAGGAGGTGGCTGCAGGTGTACCAGAAGAGTGGCTTCAGTCTAGCCAAACCAGTAGCTTCAAAGCTCCCACAGAAAGAGCTGTGGGCAGGATGGGAGAGGGTGGGAAGAAGGCAGAAGAGAGCCAGGCTGGATCAACTAGAGGTGACCCAGGGGCCAGGCAAGAGCCTGCTGCCCTGGGCTGAAGGCAGACCTGAGCCCTGAGAATCCAATCATGGCATTACCAGCTATGCAAAGCTGACCCTGCCTGGATCAGCTGCATTAGGGTACCCTGCTGACCACACCATCACCAAGCCTGTGGGGCCTGAGATGAGAAGGCTGTCCTCAGTGCCTAGTGAAGGGCTCAACATAGAGCAGTGTGTAAGGAAGGACTATCATAGGGGATGGAAGGAATCATGACAAAGAGCCTTTCAGTCAAGGCTTCTGGGCCCAATTCCTGTCATGATCTGCCATGGCTGCCCCAAGGCTGGAGGACTTGTGTATGCGCGAAGGCCCAAGTGTCAGTGCAAATGAAAGAACTATGCCCTGCGCACAGGGGCCTGGTCCCTGGTGCCCACCCCAGCCTGAGGCGCAGTGGTGGTGGGCAGGGCTGCCCACTTACCGTCTCATCCGTGCAGATGGAGTGCACCTGGGTCCCAAACATCACTGAAGTGAAAATGAGGAAGAGCAGCCCCTCAAAGCACAGCAGGATGAGGAGGATCACCGTGGTGGGTGGAGAGAAGGAGCTGCACTCTGAAAGAGAAGGAACATGTGGGGTCTGGGGGATCACCCTGGGCTGTGCCTGGCCTCTCACTCCCTCAGGGTCACACTTCCCCTTTACACAATCATTCCTTGATTACTGTCCCTGGTGCCAAGCACCGTGCCTGGCACGCGGAAGGGACTCTTTCCTGAGGCATGAAGGCCTGATGACACCACTGGAGACTGTTCCCCCCTCGGAGAGTGCACTGCCAGACATGGGAGGAGAGGCCTGCTGGGCCTGCTCTTGCATGGGTTTTCTGGGCGTTCCTATATGTGGAGCGGCCCTTCTCTCCACCTCCACCTGCTCATAGGTGACAGGGAAGGGCAGATCTGGAGGATCATTGGTGGCTTTGGCAGAAGGCAGTCTCACTGCCAGTCTCCCTGACTACAATGTGAGTAGTGCCCTCTTCAGGGTCATCTGGATCACTGAGACCTTTAGGCTCCGAGGCTGGGAGTCAACCGGAAGGAGAGATGTGGGCCAGAGTAGGTGCTTTCACTATCCTGTCCCCTTCCCGTGAGCCCACCCTAACCTGGAGTGTGACATGAGGCAAATCCCCACCCTCTCCAGGCCCCTATCCCTCCACTGTAAGGCAGGGAGGTTTGACTAGAGGTGTGATTTGATTTTAACCAACAGAATCCTTTGTTTGACAAAGTCTAAATCAGAAACCCAGCAGACAGAAGAGGAAAGGTAAGGTGCTACAGAGATGGTGAAGGTGAGCAGGGAGGGCAGCCCTTGGAGATGTGGGCCACATGTGGGTAATGGCCAGCCCAGCTCTCGGCACTGACAGCGCAGGCTAGGCCTCATGGTCAGTACTCATACCTGAAGACTCTTGCCCTTGACTGTAGCTGCCCGGTCAGGCAAGCCGGGGTTGTTTGGTTTCCTTCCTCCAGGGCTCAGGCTGGGTTGGGGAGGTCTGATGCTGGAGGGCAGAGTCGGGCTTCTGGTTTTTGGAATTCAGGGAGTAAATGCCTCCTTCCAGGCCACCCTACTAGCTCCCTCACAGGGTGGCCTACCAGCCTGATAGGCTCATCTTGGGTGGCCTTGGTCTCGGCAGGGTGCTGAGAAGAACTAAGGCTCTGAAGTCTGGCAGGCAGGGCAGAGTGTGAATCCTGACAGCAACTCCTGACTGAGCTCTAATGATGATGCCACTACTGACAGTCTGTTCCTGCCCTGTCCTTCCTAGCCCTTGCATTGTGGATTACCTGTTTCCTTCTGTACTTCTTTCATACCTGCCTCTTCCACTACACTTCACACTGCAGGAGGATAGGAAAGAATCTGGGCAAGAGATTTGGGCTTTCTGACATTTTGTTTTCCCTTCTATACAGGGGAATTCATGAGTACACAAACATTTTCAGTGGACAGAGGCACCTTCTCCCTCTTCACCTTCCTTGACTACCCTGGAGCCAGAGGCCGAGCCCAGGGCCATGACCTGTTCTCTCTCTTTCCAAAGCTATAAGCATCCTTCCCCACCCTGGGGTAAGCCCTAGGAACAAGAAATGGGAGTTTGGGAAGGTAGGGACCAGATCCAGGGATCGCAGAACCACCCCCTAACCCTTCTTCAAACATCAACCCAGGCATCCTCATCCCAGGGGGTGGGGTTGGGAAGCAAATGCTGCCCCCCTCTCACATAAGCTCCTATGCCAGGAGTAATGGCAGGAACTGTCAAGGCCTCCACTTTGGGACTGTCTGTGCCTTTCCAGTCTAACTGACCTAAGAGCTGGGTGTCTGAAACCCACTCAATCAGGAATCTTGAATTGTAGCCCTCTTCTTAGCTGAGTGATCCTGGGAACTCTGTGAGCCCCAGCTTTTGTCAACTGCAAAGTGGGGGGTGCGTTCCTACTCTGCAGGTTTATTGTAAAGGGCAAAACAAAGCAGGTTTTAAAAGCCCTTTGTGCCATGCCTGGCTCCTGGTAGGCATTAATAAAATGGTCCTTGTTGGCATCATCCCAAAGACAGGGAATTGTACCTCATTGACTGTCTCTGTCACTCCCATCACTGCCCAAGTCTGTTAATCTGATGACAGATTTTAACAAGCACATTTTATCATCTCAAAGAGAGATGTTAAGACTCCCCTATTAAGTTGCCAAGGCCACATGTGGAATTGGTTGGGCTCCCTAGGGCCTGTGTATACTTTGAGAATGTTCACCAAGCTATCAGCAACTGCTGGCAGCTGACCCCCCTATGCAGAATGGCAAGTTCTGCAGATACCCATTTGCCCCCACCCTCCTCTCCTCTCCCTATAGTCCTCTAGCCTGAAACCCACTGCTCCGGCTTATGCCAGAACTATGGCAAGAAAATCCTGAAGTTGGAGAGCAAAAGTTCTGAAGATGGTAAAAATGAAAAAGGGACCCTCTAAGGGAAAAGCAGAGGAAATACAATGTATTTCCTGTACAATGAAATCTGCTTAAGATTGCTTAAGAAATCTGTCCCCCAGATTGTGAGTACAGAAGACTCACAGCCCACAGGTGGCCTCTTATTTCTTTTCCTCCAGTATCTGTTTTTTCCCTTTAGAATTTGTGTCATCTTCTGGCTTGAGTTCCTTCCTCAGCATGTGCACATTTAAATGGAATACTTCTAAAGAAAATGAATTTGTCTACAATCGTGATGTAAATTAATGATTCAATATAAGCTATGAGCAATGGTTAAAAAACCACCACCACAAAAAACCAAATTAACAAAACTATCTGTGTCCTAGACAAAAAGTTAAAAATGGATCATGGATCTTTGCAAGATTTGGAAAAAAATGACCTTTGAGTAAAATGCTCTGCTTGAAGACACAGAAGCCAAAGGTCTCTCCTAGCACAGCTCTCCCCACTGGAACTCGCCTCTGTGCTTGTGTGGGGCTTGCATTCTCCCTGGGCACGCTCAGTCCAGACTTACTACTTTACCTGTTGAACTGACTTTAAGGGACTGTGTTTTTGCATGAAGAGAGTTTCGGGCCTCTGCTGTTTCTTCCCTGTTCAGTCCATAGGCTTGTAGGAGATCTAATAAAATGAGGTTGGCCTCTGGCACCATGAAGGAAGCCAAGAGCCTCCCTGCCCCCCACTTGGGTCACACACCTACCCTGGAGCAGGAAGGAAAGCCCTGGCACATACTCACTTGTCCAATCTTCTTCAAAGCAATGCAGGAAGTGGAATCCCACCATGATGAGGGCGTGCAAGGAAATGAGAGCTATGTACATCTGAAACAGGAAAGCAGTGCGGAGACCATTGTTGTGAGAACCCTTTGACCTCGAAGGCTCCCAGGACATAGGCTCTCAGAATCTCCCACTCAGGAATACTTAACTAGGCCAAGGCCTGACCTAAAGGGGGCCAGAACGACAACTGGTGATTCTCCCCAAGGCCCATGCCCCTCAGCACTGGGTCTGACATGAGCAGCCATCCCTGGGAAGGTGTGAAGCCAGAATGGAAACAAAGTCCAGGCACTAGGCGCCAGACCTGCTGCTACTTAAAAAGTCAGGGTGTTGACTGCTGATGGCCGTTCTAGTCCTTGCACTAAATTCCACCTATCTGCAACTTGGGAATTGAAGACATTACCAAAACTACCTTCTTGAGCCACTTAAATCCAACACTTGGTTATGATAAGAACCAGAACACAGCATTTGCACATAACTAATCATGCTGAAATCAATTTCTTAAATGCTCAAGTGAAGGGCTTACGAACAGGCACTTGACCCAGGGAGACCTTCGGCAGGATGGCAGAGATCTACAGGGCTAGGCGGTATTCCAAATAGCAGCAAAGAACATCATAAATGCTGAGAATTTTCAAATGAACAAAGTGCTCCATTGCTTTGCCAAGGGGAAGGGCAGAATTTGGAAAGTGACTTACTGTAAACAGGACGAAGTACTTCTGGTTGTTCTCGCCGACACAGTTATTGACCCAGGGACAGTGGTGGTCCATCTTGCGAATGCACCGCTTACAAACGCTGAAAGAGGCCACAAGTCAGATCTTTAGGCATCCTCACAGTGTTGGGAGGGCCCCCAGGGAACCGTGACCCACGGATGCTGCTCCACTGCTGCTCTAAAATGGCTGCCTCAGCCACTGCCAGGGGGTTTGCTAAGTGTATCAAGGGGTTTAGAAGGCAGAGTCAGGACCCCTAGGGTCACAGTCATTCCAAACAGGGGGACAGAGTCATTCATCTTCAAGATGTCTCATCTTGTTTAACATAAGTAGGATGTAACTGGCATGGCTGAGACAAAAGCTGCTCTCCTGAGGTAATGTGGAACTTAGAATTTCTAAGTTCCATGAGGAAAAGAATGAAGAAGTAGTTTGGAAAACTTGACCTAGTGGGCTATGTTACAGAAAACAGTTACTTATTTTCCCTGAAGACCAAACAACCAAGGGAGGCGTAGGAGTTCCTGATGCACTACTGCGTGCTACCAGAGAGGGCATGGCACCTCTCCCCTAGAGGAACAAAGGAAAGGGCTATTTCAGAGCAAGGTCAAGGGTAACAGGAAGGGCTAGGTGCAGTGACTCACTGCTATAATCCCACTGCTCTAGGAGGCCAACGTGGGAGTCTCTCTAGACTGGGCTGGCAACGTACCAAGACCCTATCTCTAAAACAAAAAAAAAAAAAAAAAAAAAAGTTAGTGGGCGGTGCCTATAGCTCAGTGAGTAGGGGCCAGCCCCATATGCCAGAGGTGGCGGGTTCAAACCCAGCCCTGGCCAAAAAAAAAAAAAAAAAAAATTAGCCAGGTATGGGAGTATGCGCCTATAGTCCCAGCTACTTGGGAGTCTGAAGCAGATTACTTGAGCCTGAGAGTTGCAGGTTGCAGTGAGTTGTGACTGTGCAATTGTACTCCAGTCAGGGTGACAGAGTGATACCCTGTCTCAAAATACAAAACAAAATAAACAAAAAAATAAAAAGGTTAGAAAAAAAGGATAGTAGGAAGGCCAGCTCCCAGAACCTTGTGGCTCTAAGACAATATCCATCCTGCCGAGACAAAGCAGAAAAATCATTTGAGCTTAGCTAACTTTATCTAATTAATTTGCATACTTTAAACTTGTTATCGAGACTGTTTCAAGCTTATTTGATAGCAAACATTACTCCTACTCTCCTTTAGACAATATAATGATACAAAACAAGACTGATGGGAGTCTTAAAAGTGGCTACTTCCCAAACTCCAGTTAGACAGAGTCATTTGCAGGCTCGGCGCCTGTGGCTCAACAGGCTAAGGCGCCAGCCACTATACCTCAGCTGGTGGGTTTGAATCCAGCCCGGGCCTGCCAAACAACAATGACGGCTGCAACCAAAAAATGGCTGGGCGTTGTGGCAGGCACCTGCAGTCCCAGCTACTTGGGAGGCAGAGGCAAGAGACTCGCTTAAGCCCAGGAATTGGAGGTTGCTGTGAGCTGTGATGCCATAGCACTCTATCCAGGATGACAGCTTGAGGCTCTGTCTCAAAAAAAAATAATAATAATTAAAAAAAGCAAGAGTCATTTGCTAAAAGCTATCCTCATTGAAATTCATTCCTTTTTAAAAAATTCATTATTTTAATACATTTTAGGCTCCCTATCTTTGGGGTATTATTTGTTCAAAACCATTTAAAATATAAATACATAAAAGCTTAGAAAGAATATAATATCACACTCACACCAAGGTGCTGGCTAAGCTCTTGCTGATCACCTGGAATGGGAGGGAAAGCATGGGAGCAGGTCTGGTAAGCGGGAGGTGTGGTGGTATCTGAATTCCAGGGCCCAGGAGCATGGACCACATCAAAGAAGTCCTCAGGGCAGGCACAGCCACACCCCAAGGAGATATGTGCTTTCGAAGCCTGGCAGGAACTCTGGTGGCACGATAAACCTGGGTGTGCTAAGCTACCTCAGTCTAACTGGCTAGACCCCAGCCTTCTGGTTTCCCTGTACAGTTACAAGGAACAATGCAAATAGACACCGGGCCTGGCTTGGACAAGTGGTAGGTTCATACTGGTCTTTACCTTTGCTCTTCTCCACAAAGGGCCTTGCTAACACAAATATGTTAGGAACAGGTACATCATGGAGATGCTAGCTAGGCTCCAGCATCTTCCTGGGGACCAGGAGGGCAAGGTGAGAAATTATGAAAGGGACATGGAGGGTGACATATGGAAAGCTAGATACCAAAAACTCCATTATCCAGTCTCTGTCTCTCTGTTGCCAATTAAAAAAATACATATGTATGCAACTATGCATACAGAATATATATATTTAAACTGGTAACACCTGTTCCTAGTAGACAGTTTTAAAAGTACATACAAGTAGACAGTGAAGAGTAAGTTGCTCTCTGTATCCTAGGCCTCAGCCACTAGGCACCATGCTCCCTTCATGAAGCCACTCACCGTAGCCCATTTCTTGCATGGTCTCAGGAAGAGACCATCAGCTCTGAGATTCCTTAATCCCCTCCCAATGCGGGTAACAACCTCTGTGCTCCAGTCTCCTGAGAGTTTCTTCTCCATGTGTACTTATTGTTCAAAAGGTTTTCAGGGGGTACTCTTGAGGCAGCTTTGGATGAGTGTCAGGGAAGAGCCAAGTGGCCAGACATTCTCTGAAACCTGCCACAAGTTTAAACAAGCTCTCACAGCAAAGCAGTCCTTCACTCCCCTCCTCCCAGCCTCTCTGAAGAGACAAGGCATGAAATACCAGGAACCTGGGTTTCCCAATGGGCTGAGTCTCCCTAGGCATCCTTCAGGGTGAAGGGAAAGTAAATACAGCCCACTGAGGGCTGCAAAAGTTGGTCTAAAATGCTGGTCCCTGAGTTTCCTGTTTGCAAAGATAAGAAATGCCAAGCTGGTACTTTTCTCCCTGGGCCAGGTGGCGGCAGACAGTGAGTGAGGTGAGGCCAGCCCTCTGTGGCTGGAGGCACTGCTCAGAGAAGGCTCAGCGTGAATAGCCTGGGGCTGGAGCTTGGAGCACCCAAGGGCAAGGCCTGGAAGTAGGTCTTGGAAGGGGTCAGAGAGGCCATTCCACACCCTGTCTGCTCACACAGACTCAGAGCCTGCCCAGTCTCCAGTCACACCTACTGGCACCTTCCCTGCCGTGGCTGTGGATGGCCTGTGTCTGAAGGACTTTTCTGCATTCTGTTCTGAGGTGCTCTGCTTGGCTTCCCTTGCTCTTGTCTGTGCCCATCACCTGGCATTTCTTTCTAGCACTAATTCCAGTGTGCTGTGGATGAGATGCTGTGAGTGAAGTCACAAGGACTACATGTGCAATAAGAAATGTCCTACATGGACGTGGTTTTTGCGTCGCGGCCTTCCAGGTTTCCTTGGCCCCTTCCAGTTTCTCAATCACTGTTTCATAAGGCAGCATAGCTTCTTTGCCTCTTCCTCCAGGTTGTCTATCCCTTTTCAGGGGCTCACCTGCAGTCTGCTCTTCTGGGGCTTCTGTGTACTCTTCGGGAAGTATGAGGGCCCTTACTTGAGAGTCAGCTCCAAAGGATTGTGGGGGGGGAGGCTCTCTTGCCCATCCTGGGTGATGGCTCAGCATAGAAACACAGCCACGTCCCCAGGGGCCTCTGCCTCTCCCTAAAGCAGCACTTACCAAGCGCTATCATGGTGCAGGAGCATGTCTGCCCTGCCTAGGTGGAGGCTCCTGGGGTCAGCGTCATGTCTACTCTGTAAGCCCAGAGCCAAACCCAGGACCCTGAGTAGAAGGGGCAGTGAATGAAGGGAAAGAGCAAGCCTGGGAAATGAGCTCAATCATGTCAGACTGGGATGCTCCAGTAGGAGCAAACAAAAAGAAAACAGGGAGAAGGTACTTCATGTATAGTATCTCATTTTACACCTCATAGGCTATGACCACAATCACCAGCAAAGAGGACACCTACACCACATGCTGTGGCCGGCCTGGAAACGGTGGATTGAGGGCAGAGCCTCACTCTGGGCTCTGGGCAAAGAAAATTAGGCTCTCCAAAGCAGCCTCAGCCGTACCATCCTCATCTCTCAGGGCTGTTTTGAGCACCAAATAATGTTATGTAAACTGCTTAAAAAACAATACTAGTATTGTTTATAAGTAATCACAATCATGAGAAAGACCAAACAACAGGACCGGGCAGGGGCTCCATGTCAGCCGCAGTGTGTCTGGGTCGCGGGGTGGGACGAGACCTCCACCTCCTCGTGTGAGGACCTAAAGCACAGCCTAGTGCCGGGCCATTCGGGAGCAGCTCCTGGGGGCTTCCGCATGGTTCCAAGGTCCTTATGAACAGGAGAATGGACATCAAGATGAAAACAGCCTGGGGTTTCAGAGTGTCCTTCCTGGGAGGGAAAGATCCACCCATATACCACAGGGCTGGAAGGAACACCTACAGAGTGTACCTGTGGTACCCACCCCACCAGGAACTAGAAACAGTCTCAAATTCTATAAACTCTGTTGGGCAGAGAAGAGCCAAACAGCTGGGTACAAATACCTTAGCCTGAGTGGACGAAACCGACATCAACTTTCTCTAGCCTCTAGCAGCCTCTGGGCTCAACTAACCAGAAACAAACCCAGTCTGTCCAGTTTGCTGGGGATTCTGCTTATCCAAAATTATAGGTCCCCATGCGCCACCACAAAGGAGCAGTTCTCGGCATGCATCCTGAGGCAGAGCTGGCGGCTCGTAGTCATCCTCAGATAAGGCCATCTGAATCAGCAGTTCTTGTTTTGCTCAAGTTGATTTGTTTACTAGCATACAAGAATCCCTCCCTTGGATCATCCCAGGGTGAGAAGGGAGGAAGAGGCGGTGAGGAAAATGCCAGGCAGGGAGCAGCCAAGGGCACTCAGGGAGGGAAGAGAAAAGAAATACTGTGATGGACAAGAAGTTCTTTTCTCCAAAGTTAACACCTCCTAGCTACTAGTCCAGCCTTTATAAACCCAGCACATCCCTAACTCCTTACACATTCTTCTACTAACACGTAGCTTCTGCTTGTTGAGTTAGGAGACTCATGCAATTACTCATATTCAGCCTTCACTATGAGCTAGGATGGAATAACTCTTTTTACAGAGGAGAAGGCTGAGGCCCAGAGAGGGGCAGCATCTGGCCTGAGGTCCCACAGTGTGGCTAAGGACAACACGGGACTTCCAACACTGACCTCTGCACCTTCAAGGATGGTGCCCGGCCACACTGGGCTACCTGAGGAACCACATAATAAGCAAGCTGAGTCTTTCTATTCAGGCGGTGCTTACTTAGAAAATAGCTGGCTCCTGAACTCCATGGTGGCCGGAAAAGGCTACACTGATACCCTTGTCTCAGGCACAAGAAGCCAGCTCTGAATTAGATCTGAGAAGCAAGCTGATCAGAGACCCAGTCAGGAGATAGTAATCTCCACCGGCCCCAGCCCAAGCTCCTCAGTCCCCTTGCTCAAGTAGGCAGCAACCAGTCGGGGAGGTCTGCAGCTCTCTCTCTTTCAGACAGATGGCAAAACATAAATAAAGTAATATGACTCATCCCCAAACTGAAGTTCTAGTGCATAGGGCCCTGTCTGGACAGAAAGTCAGAGCCACTGTGACTCAATCCTGTTTCTAATACTTACCTGGAGCAGTCACTTGAACCTTTTGAGCCTTAATTTCCTCATCTAGGCAGGAAGATGAAAATAAGATGACAGGAAGAGACAGGGTGGGCTGAAGGGTCTGGAACACAGCAGGTGCTGAGGAGCTGACCATGGAATCTGACGGCTGGTGACTGAGAACTCTCCTCCAAGAGGAGGGTGGGACCCACATGGAAATGCTGCCTGTTAGCCACTCAGCTCTCTCACACCCAAAAGTCTCCATAGCCTCAGCCTGAGAAGGGTGACCTCCAACAGCAGCAGCAAGTTCATTCCTCCACAAACCCTCCCGACCACAAACACACATACCAGTCTGAAAAGGAGACCAAATGACATTTTTGTATTTCTATAATTTAGCATTTATAGTTCCTTTATAATGATAAAGTGTAATTTTTGGCTAGATGTTTTCTCATCAAGAAGACTTAAAACAACAAACAAACTGAAAACAAAAGGGAAAACTCACCACAGGTAAGATGAGGAAGTGGCCTTTTTAGTTGATTTCTACAACAGTCATAACCTCTAAAAGTTTTGTTTTAAAAGACAAGGGTAACCCCTCCAGGTACTAGATAATGTCACAGAATGATTTTTAAAGTTTTGTCTATGGTACCCCTGTAAGGTAGGAAAAGCAGGAGTCCCTTCAATTTTACATATACCAGAACAAAGGAGGGGACAGTCAAGGGCCCACCCACGTCCTATGGCAGGTCCCAGAGCCCAGTCTGGGAACGGGTATCCTGAGCCCACAACAGATGCCCTTTCCTAGCCAGTGGGGCAAGAGGAGGAGAGGGGGGAAGGGACACGAGGTGGACCCCAGCAAGTGTACCTGCAGTGGTGGGCTCGGTCGGGCTTGATGCTGCAGCACTTGGGACACTTGTACACCACCTGCCCTGGCTTCAGCTGTAAACTCTCGATGAACTCTTTCGTGGCATTTCCTTTGGGCACTGCCCCCTGGAGGAAAGATGGAAGGCATCATAGCTGGGCTGAGGGTTCAATTGGTTCTAAGGTCTGCAGTGGGGAGAAGCAGTAACCACACACAGAGACAGGACATTGTGATCCCAACATGTGGACTGTGTCTTCTGAATTATGTCAACACCAAGGAATATTTATTGATCAAGAATTTTCCTGAGGAAATGCCATTAGCCCACACTAATTCCTAGACAAATTTTCTACACTGAATAATTACATCATTCTTCATTATTCTCTATTTTCATTTGCTAATATTGTTTTCATTGAATCTACTCTTTCCTATATAAATATTACAATGAGGATCTGACTATTTTTTGGTCTACATTAAATTTCCTGGTAATAGCTTCTATCTTTCTGCATTTTCATTGATGAGTATGTATCTAATAGTCCAGTTTTCCCAAATCAAAATTTGCAGCTTTGGCTGGGTGCCTGCAGCTCAGTAGCTAGGCACCAGCCACATACACAGCAGGTTTGAATCCAGCTCGGGCCTGCCAAATGACAACTACAACCCAAAAATTGCTAGGTGGTGTGGCAGGTGCCTATAGTCCCAGCTACTTGGGAGGCTGAGGCAAGAGAATCACTTAAGTCCAGGAGTTTGAGATTGCTGTGAGCTTGGCACTCTATCGAGGGACACATAGTAAGACTCTGTCTCACACACAAAAAAAGATTTGCAGTTCTACATGTTAATGGGTTGTTTACTGGGACCAAGTTTTATTTATTCATTTATTTTTACCAATACTGTTGTTATGAAGGATTGGTAATCTGTATTTAGTTCTCTGTGAATCCACAAGCAACTGAGAGCCACTGCCCTCAGGTATCTGACTAGCTGTCCAGCCAGAATGCTCTGTGACTTGCTCTCCAACCCCGTTAGCGTGCTCGTGAATACTTTGTGTTTCCTGGAGCCAATGGCACAACCAAAATGCCGTAACAATGTGCTCTCACTGTGCACCCATCCAAACAGAAGGGAAATGGGCAGTGCACAGTTCTGAACAGGGTCTCGACAACCAAATCTTTACCAAGTACTAACTTGCTGCTGAGCCCTCTGCTCCCACTTACTTGCTGTAGACTTAGAAATCAAAGGTCTCGGCTCCCAAGAGGCTCATGGTCTTTTGGAAGCTAAAAGCAATTCTAGTAAAGGGGTTACATGCTGCAGAAGACATTTGTGTCTTTGTGTTGACGGAGCACAGAGGAGGCAGCAGCAAATTAACCAGGGGAATCAGAGAAATTTTAAGAAGAGATGTTTAAGAGCTGTCTTGAGGAAAGTGCAGAGGCTTGCTAGGTAGGCCTGTGAGAAAAAAGGATTCTAGCAGAGGGGGATAAGTATAGGCACAGATGTGAGGGTGAGCATGGTATATTTGGGAGACAATGAGAAAACTAGTGTGCTGAGCCCATAGTATGCATTATCAGCAGACAGACTGGATTGATGGGCAGGGGCCAGCCATGGAGAGTGCTGAATGCCAGGCCTAAAGGTTGGGGTGAGATTTTTCTTTATAAGCAGCCCAGAGCCATCAGGTAACACTGGTGCTTCAGGAAGAAAGCTCAGTTGCCTGAGCTACATGGATCAGATAAGAAGGAGAGATTAAAAATCCCAGACACCACTTCGGAGGTGACTACTGATCTAGTAAGGAAGGACTGAGCTATGAAAAGACTGAGGTAGGAAGAGAAGAAAGGGAGAAAACATCAGAAATCTGAATCCAGGCTCAACGGGCTAAGGCGCCAGCCACGTACACCTGAGCTGGCGGGTTCAAATCCAGCCTGAGCCTGCCAAACAACAATGATGGCTGTAACCAAAAAATGGCCAGGCGTTGTGGAGGGCGCTTGTAGTCCCAGTTACTTGGGAGGTGGAGGCAAGAGACTCGCTTGAGCCCAGGAATTGCAGGTTGCTGTGAGCTGTGATGCTACAGCACTCTATCCAGGGTGACAGCTTGAGGCTCTCTCAAAAAAAAAAAAAAAAAAATCTGAATCCATAAAAGGTGTGGAGAACAATTTAAAATTGTGGTAGTGGCTTGGCGCCTGTGGCTCAACGGGCTAAGGCGAGCCATGTACACCTGAGCTGGCGGGTTCGAATCCAGCCTGAGCCCGCCAAACAACAATGATGGCTGTAACCAAACAATGGCTGAGCGTTGTGGCGGGTGCCTGTAGTCCCAGCTACTTGGGAGGCGGAGGCAGGAGACTCGCTTGAGCCTAGGAATTGGAGGTTGCTGTGAGCTGTGATGCCACAGCACTCTACCCAGGGTGACAGCTTGAGGCTCTGTCTCAAAAAAAGAAAAAAGAAAAATCTTAACTGAAAATCTTGGCATGAAAAAGATATGTATAAAAATGGTTCTAAAGGAGCTCTCTGGTGACAAAAGCGAAGGAGAGTCGAAGTTTGCCAAGACCTTTTAGAAAGGGAAAATGATGTTTTGTGCCATGTTACCACAGGTGATGGAAACATGCACCAACATGATCCTGAAACAAAGTGTCAAAGTGCACAGTGGAAGTGGCTAATTCTCCACAACCAAAAAATTTCATCAAGAATCAGAGCAATCTTGCTAACCCTTTTTTTTTTCTTTTTTTGAGACAGGTCTTACTTTGTCCCCCTGGGTAAAGTGCCATGGCGTCATAGCTCCCAGAAACCTCAAACTCTTGGGCTTGTGCAATTCTCTTGCCTCAGCCTCCCAAGTAGCTAGACTATAGGTGCCCGCCACAAGGTCCAGTTGTTGTTTGTTGTTGTGTTACAGAGATATGGGATCTGGGTCTTGCTGAGGCTGGTCTCCTGAACTCAAGCAATCCACCCGCCTAGGCTTCCCAGAGTGCTGGGATTATAGGTGTGAGCCACGGCACCTGGCTATTGCTAACCTTTTTCAGTATCAGAGGGGTTGTTCATTATGAATTTGTACCACCTGGATAGTTAACCAGGTTTACTATTTGGAAAAGCTGGAAAGGCTGCATGAACAAGACAAAAACCACCCTAACTTTTTGCAACTCATATGGCTCTTACATCAGGATAGTGTGCCAGCTCATACAGCACTGTCAGTGAAGGCGTTTTCAGCCAGTAAACAAATAACTGGATTGGAACACCCTCCCCACTCACCTAATCTGGCCCCCAATGACTTTATTTATCTGAAGATAAAGGGAATATTGAAAGGAAGACATTTTGATGGCATTCAGGACATCAAGGACAACAGCTCTGACATTTTGATGACATTCAGGACATTCAGGACAACAGCTCTGATGGCCATTCCAGAAACAGAGTTCCCAAGTCACTCTGAAGGGTGGACTGGGCACTAGTACCAGTGCACAGCTCCCCGAGGGAGGACTTCAAGAGCAACCGTAGTGATACTCAGCAAGGAGGTGTGTCCACTTTCTCTAGAATGAGTTCACAAACTTAATTGTCAGACCTTGTATGATTCAAAAATGCTCTCTCCCATTTTGTAGGTTATGTTTTCATTCTGTTGATTCTGTCCTTTGCACAGAAATGTTTTATTTTGATGTAGTCTTTCGTTGCTACCAGGGGCTTTGACTCACATCCAAGAAAGCATTGCCAAATCCAGTGTTGGGGACCTTCTCCCCTCTGTTTTCTTCTGAGAGTTCCATAGATATAGGCCTTATGGTTAGGTCTTTGATCCATTTTTAAATTTTGAGACAAGAGTCTCAAGCTGTTGCCCTTGGTAGAGTGGCG
This sequence comes from Arctocebus calabarensis, assembly GCA_963573935.1. Classification (NCBI taxonomy): domain Eukaryota; kingdom Metazoa; phylum Chordata; class Mammalia; order Primates; family Lorisidae; genus Arctocebus; species Arctocebus calabarensis. The sequence continues at coordinate 35,745 of CAUYON010039337.1, read as the reverse complement.
TGGTGTTATAGCTCATAGCAACCTCCAACTCTTGGGCTTAAGCGATTCTCTTGCCCAGCCTCCCAAGTAGCTGGGACTTGCCATAACTCCCAGCTATTTTTTGTTGTTGTTGCAGTTGTGATTGTTGTTTTAACTGGCCTGGGCATATGTGGCTGTCTCCCTACTCACTGAGCTACGGGCGCTGTCCTTTGATCCATTTTGAATTAATTTTAATAGATGGTATAAGGTGTGGTTCATTTTCATGCTTTTGTATGAGGATGTCCAGTCTTCCCAGCACCATTAGTTGAAAAACTATTCTCCTATGCCAGGTGCAGTGGCTCAAGCCTGTAATCCTAACACTCTGAGAGGCTGAGGCAGGAGGATCACTTGAGGTCAAGAGTTTGAGGTTGTTGTGACCTGTGATGCCATGGCACTCTACCCAAGGCAACAGAGTGAGACCTTGTCTCAAAACTATTCTCTACATTGAATGCTCCCGGCACCCTCGTCTAGTCACTTGACAATAGATGTGAGCGTTTACTCCTGGCTCTCTGTCCTGTTCCTCTCCATTTGTCTGCATATCTGTCTTTATGCCAGTACATCATGGTCTTTAAGGAAGAAAGAGTGTCTGGGAGATGAGTGGTGTCATCTGTTCTCAGATAGGAAGGACCCAAGAGTAAACAGTGCTTTACATGCAGCTGAGGGTGAACCAAGAGTGCCAGCCCCCCATGGCTGAGTGAGTGGTCAGCTCCTGGCCTGGGACAGGGCCTCGCTGCAGCTGCCATGGCTTGGCCGTGGCTGTGGCTTCCTCATTGGCTATCTGTCTGCTGTTGCTGTGGCCCACTGGGGTCAGCCGTGTTAGCATTCTTTCCCACCTGGCATACTGTGCTACTACCTGCCCAGGCTCTATAGCTCTCCCAGCACTCACAGCCCTTTGTAGGCAGACTCCGCACACCCTGTATGAGCACAAGCTGGCCTCCATCCAGGAGCCCTTCCCTGCTTCCTCCCCTGGGTCCTCTGGCCAGTTCTGTGATGGCACCTGCCCTGCTAGATGCAAGCTCTGCATTAGAGCAGGGTCTGCTGTCCTGTTCTGTTCTCAGCACCTACTTCAGCTCCTTGGCCATAGGCCCTTGGTAAATGTTTGTAGCGCAAATGATGTTTTCTCTCCCAATCCATTCAGGGCAACGAGGCGCGTGAAGGGAGAAGCCCATCATGGTTCAACCCTGCTGAGGCTGTCCAAGTCATGCGCTACTGCTGCCTTCTGGCCCGGAGCGTCTCCAGTCAGGTCTCTGCCAGCAGTATTGGTGTCATCACACCCTACCGGAAGCAGGTACCCGTGCTCAGACAGCCTTGTTCTAAGAGGTCCCTATGGCCCTTTCACAGGCCCTGGGGTCTGTGAGAGGCAGCAACAGGCTCCATGTGAAGAGGAACAGGTTTCTAAGGAAGCAGGACCACACCCAAGTGATGGTCTACACAAGGGCCAGCAAACGACAGCCGACTGGCCAGCTCCAGCTGCCTGCTTTACTCCAGGCCAGAGCCTAGAATGGCTCTTACGTTTCTAAACAGTGACATTTTAGAAGTCAGTATAAGGACTACTTAAAATCCTTGGTATTTGGCCCTTTAAAAAAAAGTTTGCCAACCCTGGCTATAAATCAGTGGAGGGTGGGGGCTATTATATTTTGAATTGGATAGTTCTCATTTCATATGAACATCATGTGACTATAGGGGCGTTGATATCCCTAGCCCTCAGGTGCTGCTCTTAGGAACACCAGTGAGTCGCACAGACACAGAGGTCACTGACCCCCAGGAAGGCAGGCTTAAAAAATAATAATTAAGTAAAACTCAACAGGGACATTAGCTGTCACTCTCAGTTGCCTGGGGTTATGCCGGGTGTAGGCACAGGCCATGCCAGATACACAGACTACAGTCCTACTGGACTGTCTCCCTTTGGCATACGTACCACAAAATAGCATCTGAGAGAAACCCTCACAAAGTAGAATAAAAGACTGAGCCCGTAGGCAGTCATGACACACCCTTACTGAGCACACAGCTGATGTCCAGTGCTCTCTATAAGGGACCTCCCGAGAGCAGTGCTCAGTTCTGAGGGTAAAAGGCAGATTACAAAGGCCTGAAAGAGGTAAGTAATTTGCTGAGTGTCACATAGTTAATTGGATTTAAGGCAATTTACACTAGGAGCCCTGCCTCTCAACAGTTAGGTTGTAAGGCTGTCAATGGCACAGCATGGCCTGGCTGTGGATATGGAGAGTACCCAGGGATACTGGGCTACTCTGGGTGCAAACATATTCATGCTCCCGAGTACCAGTCTTTCATATTTTATTTTTCCCAACTAAGTGACCAATCTGCCTTTCTTAAATCTTTTACTATTTTTTTTTTTGAGGTGATAAATATTGTAAGAAATCCTGCATTGTTTGAGACTGAAGACCTCCTTGGGTATTTCTCCTAAATCCAAGTAACAAATTATTGGATTTTCATCTGGGTTTAATTCAGGGACGTCTTTCTTTGACCTTTTGTGGGAGTGGGGATTGTTTTTGAGACAGAGTCTCACTCTTATCTCCCTGGCTAGAGTGCTCAGGCAATCCTCCTGCCTCAGCCTCCCGTGTAGCTGGGAGTATAGGCACCACCACAGCACCCAGCTAGTTTTTCTATTTCAATAGAGATGGTCTTGCTCGGGCTGGTCTCAAACTCCTGAACTCAGGCAATCTAATAGGCCTCCCAGAGTGTCAGGATTATAGGCTTGAGCCACGAAGCCTGGCCTCTGTGTCCTTTTTGATGGGTAGTTTTGATGACTATAGAATTCTTAGCTAGTATCTGGTGTGTTTTACTCTCAGTGCTTTGAGCACATCACCACATTGCCTCCTAGGCCCTGACTGTGGATGAGCAGTTGCCATTCTGCACACCCTGCTCTCAGTATTTGCCTCTGGGCTTCAACAGTTTTCTGTGATGTGTCTAAGCTATGGATCTTTTTGTGTTTATCTTACTTTTCTTTCTTTTTTTTTTTTTTTGAGACAGAGTCTCACTTCGTTGCCCTCAGTAGAATGCTGTGGCATCACACCTTATTGCATCCTCAAACTCTAGGACTCAAGTGATCCTCCTGCCTCAGCCTCCCTAGTAGCTGGGAGTACAGGCACCCACCACAACACCCAGCTATTTTCAGAGACTAGGTCTCACTCTGGCTCAGACTGGTCTTAAACTCCTGAGCTCAAGCAGTCCATCCACCTTGGCCTCCCAGAGTGTTGGGATTGCAGACTTGAGCCATTGCACCCAGTCTTCTTCACATATCTTATAATCTTTGGTTCAAAACTAGGAATTTCTGAAAATATATTCTAATAAACTTGTATTATGATAACCTCCCCCCAGGAAATTGTTGTTGCTTTGTTGTTTTTGTTTATTTCTTTGTTTAGCAACTGCCTGAACTAAATCTATAATGTCTCTTCTTATAGTAGGTGACAGCTAATGTCCCTGTTGAGTTTTACTTAATTTTTTTTTTTTTTTTGAGACAGAGCCTCAAGCTGTCACCCTGGATAGAGTGCTGTGGCATCACAGCTCACAGCAACCTCCAATTCCTAGGTTCAAGCGAGTCTCTTGCCTCTGCCTCCCAAGTAGCCGGGACTACAGGCGCCCGCCACAGCGCCCAGCCATTTTTTGGTTGCAGCCATCATTGTTGTTTGGCGGGCCCCACGGGCTGGATTTGAACCTGCCAGCTCAGGTATACGTGGCTGGCGCCTTAGCACATTGAGCCATAGGCGCCGAGCCTTAATTATTATTTTTTAAGCCTGGCTTTCCAGGGGTCACTCTGTGTCTGTGCAGCTTATTGGCTGGCCAACAGTTAGGCAGCGGCTGTGCTCAGCGCCAGGCTGTGAAGCCCCACAAGGACTCAGGCTGGGCTTTGCTGTCTGAGCCCCCTGTTGCTCCTTTGCTCTGAGCCTACTTATCTCCTGGCACATCCAGCCTGAGGAGGGCTCATGGAGTCGTAGGCTTCTGAATGTGGCCTACCACCTAGAGAGGGAGCCCCAGACCGGAGACTCCTGGGCTCCAAAGGCCAGCAGCTTTTGAAGCATAAAATTTCTTGGGTTGTGGCGGCACCAGTAGCTCAGTGGGCAGGGCACCAGCCACATACACTGAGGCTGGTGGGTTTGAACCCAGCCCAGGCCTGCTAAAGCAACAATGGCAACTGCAACAACAACAAAAAAAATAGCCAGGCATTGTGGCAGGTGCCTGTAGTCCCAGCTACTTGGGAGTCTGAGGTGAGAGAGTTGCTTAAGCCCAAGAGTTTGAGGTTGCTGTGAGCCATGACACCGTGGCACTCTACTGAGGATGACATAGTGAGACTGTCTAAAAAAAAAAAAAAAAATTTCTTGGGTGTTGTCTTTGGTGGATTTTCTGAGCATGCAGCATCCTTTACTCAACTTGGGTGTCACCCCTCACAGCCTGTTCTGCCTACAGGGCTTCCATGCTAACCCTTCTCACTCACTGGCTCCACTTACCTGTGACCTTTCCTGAGCACTGGCTGGGACTCTGCCAGACTCACCTTTTGATTCCTAGTGCAGGGCATAGAAGCTCACACCTAGCCGGCTTCTGAGTGCCTTGGAGATCAGGCTGTCTTCTGGGCCCAGCACAGTCAGCAGATGACAAGTAAGTTCCTCTGGTAGGCAGGAGGTAAGGCCTGGGAACCATAGCAGGGTGCAGCCCGTGCACAGACCCCTTCAGTGTCCCTGTCAGTGGCAACCTCCTCTTATCTCCAGGGTTCTCCAGGCCTGCTCCACACCCTCAGAATGAGCACAGTCCCTCACAGCTCTCTCACAGGTAACCCACAGGAAAGCACCTAGGGTCTACAGGGCAGGATGTGAATCCCTGTGTCCCTTCTCTGTCCCCTCACCACAATATCATGCTGCTGTCTGTGAGGCCCAGGACAAGCTGGGTGGCGCCACCAAGAGCCTGCTGGTCTGCGCAGAGGCAGGGCAGCCACAGCTCTGAAGGCACATGGGTGCTCCAGGTGCCCACCCACCCAGGCTGCTTCCTCTGCCCTCACACCCCATCAAGACAAGCCTTCCTCAGGACCATGTGCAGGGACCATATGAGGGCTGCCCTGACTCCCAAGGACATGCAAGGTCAGGTCCACATTCAGCAGCAAGCATCCTGGGAGACAAGAGAGGGCATGCTAGAAGTTGGCACTTGAGATGGTCTGTGACTTGAGAACCTTTTCACATGTTTATTTGCCAGGTCCTTTGGCCACTTCAAATCTAGTGCTCACTTTAATCTTTTTTTTTTTTTTTCTTACTTTGTCATCCTCGGTAGAGTGCTGTGCTGTCACAGCTCACAGCGACCTCAAACTCTTAGGCTTAAGCAGTTCTCTTGCCTCAACCTCCCAAGTAGCTGGGACTACAGGTGCCCACCGTAACGCCCGGTTATTTCTTTTGTTCTTGCAGTTTGTCTGGGGCCGGGCTCGAACCCGCCACCCTTGGTATATGGGGCCAGTGCCCTACTCAGTGAGCCACAGGTGCCTCCCTGAATTTTAGTTCAGCTGATTCCCCAGTGCTTCGAAGATACCTTGTCATTGTCTGTGTACTATGCTGAGGCATCCACAGTTTGCCTAATTTTAATTTATCTTTAAGTAATGTCTTTTTCCCATAATTTTAATCCCTTATTCTTGGTGTTGTACAGCAGGGACAGTGTTTCGTTTCCCTCCTCAGGCCCCCACGGCCCCTCCAGTCTCTGCTCTGGAGCTGCTGGTGGACACATGTCCAACTTCCAAGCCCACCCTCTGACCTCTGGGTGTTTGTCTCTCACCTGTCTGGGCAGGCCCTGAGAACTGCACTCAGGGTGAACACCTGCTCAACAGGCTGCCAGGTCTGTGGCTCAGCGATTCATCCATCCATTGAGTTGTATTTTATTCAGCACTTTTTTCTGAGATTTAAAATTGATCCTTTTTATATTTTACTTGTCTTTCTTGTGGATTTATTCTTCTGTCTCCAAAGGTCTAAAACATACTTAATTTAAAGCCCTATCTCTTTATCCACTTAATTATTTATAGAGGCAGCCTCTTGCTCTACAGCCCAGGCACAAGCATCACAGCTCACTGCAGCCTCCAATTCCTGGGCTTAAGGGATCCTCCTTCCTTAGCCTCCCAAGTAGCTGAGACCATAGACACATGCCACCACACCCAGCTAATTTTTTGTTACAGAGAGAGGGTCTCACTATGTTGCCTAGGCTAGTCTCAGATTCCTGGATTCAAGTGATCTCCCCATCTCGGCCTGGCCCTGCCACCATGAGCCTCTATGCTTGGGCGCTATAGTCCTGACCACAGCAACCTGTCTGCATCCTGGGGGTGCACCAGCTGTGGATTCAGGCGTTGTCCACCAAGATGCGCATCTTGATTTTAAGCAGCAAGCACTCCACCTCTCACTTGTCAGCAAATGTATTTCCTCCATCCTTGCCACATGCTTGTGGGGAAAGGGAAGATTTTCCCAATGAAACTTGACTCTCCTAATGAATGTTGACTCCTTTCCCCAAGTGATCTACAATCAGGATTTGTATTCTCATCAATTTAAAGAAATAGGATGCAGCGTGAAAAGCAGTATTGCACATGGGTTAATATTTGGTTTTCACTGTAATGTGAAAGAACTGATCAGATTTGCACAGTGTCATCTTTAATCTTTTAATCTGTTTTGAAGGTGGAAAAAATCAAAATCCTTCTGCGAAATGTCGATCTGATGGATATAAAGGTTGGATCAGTAGAGGAGTTTCAAGGGCAAGAATATTTGGTTATCATCATTTCAACTGTAGGTATCTTGTTTTTAGTAGAGACAAACAGTGTGCTTGAAGTCACCTGGTGTTGGAGTTCTGGGTCCTTTGGACATAAAGCCGTGGCTGATCAGGGAGGCAGAAGGGCAGGTGCAGAATGGAGCCACTAGGTCCCTGCACCATCGTAAGCAGGAACCACAGGAAGTTATTTTTAAAATTATACTCAAACACCAGGAGACAGAGGAGTAAAGAGGAAGGATCCAGGACAGAATGGTGAATGTGCTGGAAGGGGAGAGGCAGAATGTCAAAAGGCAGCAGAGGAGCAGGACAGATGTCAGTGGGGCGGGCACCCAGCTGCACCAGGGCTACAGCAGTAGCAGTGCCGCCAAAAAAAAATTAATCCAACTCTCTAGATTCTGTTTTTTATTTTAAGTTTGCAGTATCTTGTATTAAGCAATACATGTTAATTGCAGATAGTATAGAAAATTCATATACCAAAAAAAAAAAAAATCAACTAAAACCATACCATCTGGAAATAACCCTTTAGTGGGGGCAGGGAGAGGAAGGGGGGCATCACTGGGCCTACAGACCGAGCTGCTGAGGCTGCTCCCCTCTGCTCCCTGCCACACCCTCCTCCTGCTCTTTGAACCAAAAATGCAGTCATACTGTTGTTTTAAGATTTCTAAATGTTTTCATTTATAATGCCCACAAAAAACTTAAAATACTCTTTTTATTCTTTTTTGTCCTTTTTTAGGTACGGTCAAATGAAGATAGATTTGAAGATGATCGTTATTTTTTGGGTTTCTTGTCCAACTCAAAAAGATTTAATGTTGCAATCACCAGACCCAAAGCTTTGCTGATTGTGCTGGGAAACCCTCATGTTCTTGTGCGAGTGAGTTTACAGGCACTGTGGGCTATGACTGGCCTTTGAGACAGGTGCACTGCCCCCAGGAGTTTTGAGACCTTCACTCAACTAATGCCAGGCTCATTTTTGTTGCTCCCAGGACCCCTGTTTTGGCGCTTTGTTAGAGTACAGCATCACCCATGGTGTTTACACAGGGTGCAACTTACCTCCTGAGCTGCAGTCTCTGCAGAGGTGAGCACCACTGCTTGTCTTCTTGAGGGAAATGGCTTGGGGACTTCCCCAGCTCTGCCTTTCCCCTGGTGTCCCCCAGACCCCTGCAGCCCAGCCCCTTCAGCTCATCCTGCCTCCTGGGCTGCTGTGGCCCCTGTCTTCTGGACACTTGGTATCAGCATCACCCTTCCCTATGTAGCCTAAGGGGTAAATCAGTGCCTCTGTAAAACCCACACTGGCAAAGGAGCCAGCTGGAATCTCAACTGTCTGCTTCTCCACATGCAGCTGTGCCTAAGTGTTGCCCTGTCCCCGGATGTCTGGCAGTGCTAGGATCCTCGAGTCCAGAGAAACTTCGGAGGCCTGGTTGATCTGCAGTGACTGACCCACCATGTACCTTCCCTAAGGATCCCTGGGCTCCACCTGGCCTAGATCATGTCACCATTCCTGTCTGTCCCGTGACTCTTGTGGCCTGTCTTTGTCTTGTAGTTGGGGCCGTGTGTGTGGGAGAGGGCCATGGGGTCGGTCTGAGTTGTTCCCGCTATGCTTTGGTTCCAGCTGGCCTGTTCTTGCCACTCAGCAGTCACTGCCACGCACTCCTGAAATAAATGCCCAAGTAACCCCAGCTGCCTTTCTACCTTGAGGTGCGCCTGTGTGGGTGACGACCCCTGTTGGCTGCAGTGGTTAGAGAGGGCCCCATGCTCTACTCTGACCTGAGCCAGCCATGTGCCAAACAGAGCCTTAGGCCACAGGGTCCACCTGGGCCTTGGTTGCTTCCAAGAAGGTACAGCTGGGTGGATTGTGCTGGAACCCCCCCTCCCCATCCCTTCTGCCCCAGAGTGGCCATCCCTGCACCACATGGACAGCAGCTCTGTGCATAAGTGGGTGGTTCCTTGAACAGTGCAGGGCTGGAGATGCACACCCCTAGGCACTGAGGATGGCTCCTGAGACATCCATGTCTGGGCCAGGAGGAGCAGGGAAGGACTGACATGGCAAGTCCCACACTGTCCCAAACCTGAGCTGCAGATTCTCAGGTTAAATGGGCTCAGCAGCAGCTGGGGAATACAACAGGAGATGCTCCCAGTATTCTGAGGGCTCCAGAGAGAGCAGTCTGGGTCTGACCTGGTCTGTGCCAGCCATCCTTATAGGCTGACTTGGATCAGCAGCTGCCTAAAGTGGCCGTGAGGCTGGCCCAGCTCGGGTCCTGTGCCTCATGCCACAGGCCTGCCCATTGCCTCCAAGACAGGCTGGTTGGTGCACAAAGAAGCAGGAAGCTTCTGCTGAGAGGCAGAAACTGCTAGTACGAAGCTCTGTCGGATACGTGGGATGGCAGCTCTTCGTGTGCACTGAGATCTGTGGCCTTGGCTCCTGGAAGCACTTTGTGGGCAAAAATGTTTCCCAGGTGACCGGGTTACCCTAGGGCGGGGGGGGGGGGGTGTTACTAGATGTACTGGGCTGCCCCAGCAAGTAACATCTGCTGGAAGCCGGGTGGTGTCTTAGCTCAGAAACACAGGGTGACAGGGGTGTCACATCACAGCACATCAGACGACGCGTCCTCTTAAGCCAGGGAATATTCCGAGCCATGTTCCCAACGGTTCTCCCACAGCCATAAGGACTGGGGCTGGAAAATTCTTCAATGACTAAAATTAAAAGTCCAACCACACCAAATGTCTTATAAAGATGGTGCACGAATGCAGCGGGAAGGGATCTGCACGAAGGAAGTCGCGGAACCACAGGGTCCTGCAGACAGCCGGCCAGATCCGGGCTGGTGCCCACTCTTCCCGGGTGGCAGCAGGAAAGGCGGCCGTCGGGAACTGGGGGTGCTGACAAAAAGCCACAGACCCGATGGCGTGGCGGACAGGGCGATACGGACGCGACCTGGGGGCTCCTCGCGCCCGCGGTGCCGGCCCCGCCCCAGACGCGACTCCCAGACCCCCGGACTGGGCCGGGGCCGCGGCACAGTCGGTGGACTCCTGGGACTCCTGTCCCCCGTCGCTGCCTCCGCCCCCCACCCCCTCACACGCCTGGGGAGGACGTAACCCCTGCCGCCCGGCCCCCGAGTTCAGAGGAAAAGGGACCAGTCACTAATTTAATTTAAACGGTTTTTGCCAAGTCATCGCGGCGCCGCATCTGCGTGGCGGGGGGCGGAGCCACGCCGCGGACTTGCCGCAGGTAAACAGCCCCTCCCCGCGCGGGAGCGGGCCGCCCGGCCCCAGGCAGGGACCGCAGCCGCGCGGCGCTCCGGGCGGGGGTCCCGCCGCCGCCCCCGCGGGAAGGACACGCCGGGCGCGGGGCTGCGGCGCAGGCGGGCAGCCGCCAGGGCGGCGGCGGGACCTGCGCCCCCTGCCCGCCCGTCCTCTGCCCGCGGGGGCAGCGACAGAGCGCCCCCCGCCCCAACACGTGCCCGCTTCCCCCGCCCCCGGGGTTCCCCATCACCCGCTTAGCTTCCTGCCCTCGCCCCGCCTGCCGCGTGTCCCCAGCCCACCCCGCGCCCCACGCAGCTCCGCCCCCGCGCCCCCCGCCCGCCGCCCGCGCCCCCCGCGGGCCGCCCCCGCCCCGCCCCCCATGCACCACCTCTTGGAGCAGTCGGCGGACATGGCGACGGCGCTGCTGGCGGGCGAGAAGCTGCGGGAACTGATCCTGCCGGGCGCGCAGGACGACAAGGCGGGCGCGCTGGCCGCGCTGCTGCTGCAGCTGAAGCTGGAATTGCCGTTCGACCGCGTGGTCACCATCGGCACCGTGCTGGTCCCCATCCTGCTGGTCACCCTGGTCTTCACCAAGAACTTCGCAGGTGAGGTGGGGGCGCGGGTGTCGGGGCGCCGGGCAGCCACCCGGCCTCTCCAGCCATCTGACCCACAGTGGCCTGGCCTTGTCCCAGGAGTCTCCCACAGACTTCCCCATCCGCCCCCACCCTCACAGGTGTCCCTGTCGCTGGGGCCACCTCCCAGGCCCCCTTTTCCGTTTTATTGTTTTTCCTTCCCTGAGCTCTGCGATGGGATGAGGCCTATCCTGGACCTGTCTTGTCTGTCCCAGATGCCAAGGGGATGTGGGGTTTGGCCTTCAGAATGTCACAGCAGAGTCTTAGGGTTGGAAGAACAGCCAGGTGTTTAGAACGAAGAGAAGAGCCAGTAGTACTGCTGGGCAGGGGCCCTGGGCAGGCAGTAGGTAGGAGGAGGGTGGAGCGCTCTCTGGTTGATGGGCAGGGGTGGGGTGCCTAGAACTGGAGCCCTGAGTAGAGGGGGTGGGACAGGGCAGAGGGATGGGCAAAGTGAGGTCAGGAGACACTGAGGTATGGGTCAGCGGAACACAGTCTGGTGAGGTGAGGGTACTGTTGGAGTCCTAGAGGGCCTCCCAATGCCCCAGCAACACCAGGAGAGGGGGCCCTTGGGGCCTCACCCTCCCTGGCAGTCCAGGTACCCATGGGCTACGCTTGTGGCCCAGCAAAGCCAGTGTGCAGTGGGAGGGACTGTTACGGTCCTATGACCCCCCTCCTGGGGGTCACATGCCTGCCTCATCTTTTAGGTGTCCCCTGTGATCTGCAGACACTAGACCTGAGGGTGGACATGTTAGGGTTGGACAGTCCATCGTGGGTGTGGAAGAGGCCGCCTCTGCTGGTCTGTCCCCTTGGACACTCAGGATCAGGACACTCCGCCCCCCATAGTGGGGCTGGGGCCACCTGGAGGCCAGCAGACCCTGAGTTAGTTTCCTTGAGTGATGAGAAAGTACCACAGACTCAGTGGCTTGAAATAGCAGAAATTTCTGTCTCATAGTTCTAGAGCAGCAGTTCTCAACCTGTGGGTCATGACCCACAAGAACCATATTAAAGGGCCATGGCATTAGGAAGGTTGAGAACCACTGTTCTAGAGGCTGAAGTCCAAAATCCAGGGGTTGGCAGGGCCCTCCAGAGGCTCCAGGGAGAGTTCTTCTTCCTCTGCAGATTATAGTGGCTGCCACAGTCCTAGGTGTCCCAGATGCCAAGGGGGACCCACAGGACCCAGACTCTCTCCATCTTCACATGGGTATCTTCCCCATATCTCTGTACAAATCCCTTTTGTTAGAGACAAGTCACAGGCTGGGCCTACCCCTGACCCAGGATGATCTCTATAGTTTGAGCATGTCTACAAAGACTATTTCTTAATAAGACCATGTGAACAGTTGCAGGGGCCACGGTTCAAACTAAGGGTGGGCTTGGATGTGGGTGCACACGTGGACCCAGACCCCTTGTGAGCACTCCTACTCTGCTGGGTTTAGCTCATCACACAAGGGGTGTCCAGCTGTGCCAGGGCTGCTTGAGGTCCTTCATCCTGGTCCTGATGTGTTCTTGGTCTCTGTGGGCTGCCTTCACACTTTACCTGCATTTGCACAAGGATACGTCTGCGTTCACCGCATCCCACAGGCCTGGCTCTTCCCTGTATTGCAAGTGTGAGGAGGTCAGACAGCTCTTCTGAGCAGGATATGTGGGTGCTGGTACTTGCTGCCCAAATCTCCAGATTCTGAAACTGCCCTGTGGACTCTGCCTGCCCAGTGGGACTAAGGTTTACCCAAGGAAATCTTGTTTCCAATCACAGAAAAAGCCGGGGCTGGTGGAGGTGTCCCCAGCCCACTGCCGTAGTAATGAGCGGTGCACATACAGTGCTACATTCCCTCTGTGTTTCTAGAAGCATCTCTTGCTTTATCTGTGCTTCTCTTGCTTCTTCAGTCAGAACTGGACGGGGCAGTGGCTCCCTGGGGTGCTTCAGTGTCCTAGGAGTTTCCCCTGTTGCCTCACTCAGAACCAGGATGCCTGGGTTATGAGCCAACTCCTGGGGTGAGGTTACGCCCAGACATGAGAAAAGTCGGCCACAGGGTAGACTCCAGGGGCCATACGGGCTCATGAGGGCACTGGGCTGAGTCAAGATAGGGAAGGGTATGGTCAGAAGCTCTCACCTTCAGGTGCCGGGTTCTGGGAGGTGCAGACTTTGCTCCCTTGGCCCCGAATTGACACCATGCCTGTGAGGGTCTGGGCCCAGGGAAATGTGCAGAGCCATGGCCGATGAGTGCTGGGGCCCTTCTTTCCAAGCCCTGCTCTCAGCCTGACTGAGCTGTTCCATGACATGAGGAGGCTTCTTGGGGACCCACTGCTGGTGTCCTTGCTGTATGCCTAGGTCTGTTCATGGGGGCACACAGGCAACCACATGCCATCATCCACAGGCCTGTGGTGAGAGGGCTGGGTGGGCACATGGTCAGCCACAGTGGACACTGGGTGCCTACTTGGCCTGAGGCTGGACCAGATTCTGGAGCCTGACGCGCTATCTCAGGAGGGCCAGGCCCTCTGTGCCAGCAGGTTTCTCCATCAAGGCACTGGTGACCCTGTCCCCCAGAGTACTGAACTGGCCGGGAAAAGGGTAGGCTCTGGAAGACACTGTGCCTCCCTCAGGAGACCAGTGGGTAAGGCCCAATCCAAGAACCCACCTAGCTGTGGGGCCCATCCAGGCTCGCGGAGCCCAGACCTGCAGCCTGGGAGAATGGGTGACCGGGTTCTTCAGCGCCTCAGGGGGACCTCCTTTCTTTGGAGTAGCCAGATGATTTGGGGTATTTCCTGATAGAATTGGCCCAGGTTTCCAACCACAGCAAAGTTGTGGCCGGAGCTATGTTCTCCCTAGCTCAGCCTTTTTTCTTTTTTAAGGAAGAAGGCAGGTGTCTCGCAGCACCAGGTAGCATGAACACAGCTGCACAGGCTGGGTCCTTTCAGGGAGTCTCGGGGTCCTGGGAGTGTTGGGCCAGCTGCTTTCAGGATATGTTACCATCCAGACTGAGAGCCAAGTCCCAGGGTCTCCAGGGTGGGCTTGTGAAGAGTGCAGACCCGTCACCCCCTCATGAAGAGCTGGGGGCCCCTCCATCCACCCTCTTCTATGGCCTGAGGGTTAGCCCTCTCCCTTAGGGCCCCCAGCTAAGGTGCCAGGATAGGGAGCTATCTCAATGCCCAGCCTGCAGAGTAGGCAGCTAGTAAGGGCCAGCTGCCATGGTTAACTTCCTGTGGTTGCCAGAACAATTATACAAACTTAGCAGGTCACAAACCTGAGATAAGCCTCAAGTGGAGCTGCCATCCCAGAGTGGGCAAGGCTGCACCTTGCTGGATCTTCTGGGAGAACTACTACATAGTCCTCAGCCTCCAATCTCCAGCCTCGAAGTGGCAGCAAGGAGGCTCCCCCTCCCCCTGCTGTCCTCACCTCTTCACTCTTTGTCCTCTCACCACCTGACCCAGGGGCCCTAGGGTTCCCATCCCACCCATTCAATCCAGGGTCATCTGTCCAACAAGGTCTGTAACCCAGATCACATCTACCCCTTTCCTGTACAGGGTGATGCAGCCTCAGGTTCTGGAGGCTGGGACGTGGACATCTTTGCCAGCCATTATCCCACTGGCTACAGTACCCCATTTGGAGGCTTACAGGGCCGTGGGAGCCTGGGAGGGTCAGGGCCTCCCTGGATGAGCATCAAGGAGGCAGCAGCAGTGGCCTGGGGGTAACCAGGACAAGGTCTGGCCAGCAGGAAGAGCAGCCTGTGCAGAGCCAGGGGGTCCTGAGGGCATCCCCACTGCCCAGATGGAGAGGGACAGCAGTGGAGGAAGCTGTGGGGCCATGTGTGGGCTGCACCACAGGGACAGGCTGGAGGCCAGACGGGCACAGGAGTGGAGATGTGCTTGGACCTGGTAGGACCCCAACCCAGAGCATGGCTTGGCAGATGCTGTTGAGGACAAGGGCGCTCCTGAGGCCCGGCCATGTGGATTATGCCCAGACAGTTCAGATTTGCCCTTCCCTGAGGCTGTGTTCGGGAAGACAGCCCTGGCTCTTTTGATCTTTCTGTGGCATTGTGATGGGCTGGGAGGACCCTGTGTGGACAGGCCATGTGGGCACCTGGCTGCCAAGCCAGCTCCTTGGCTGGGAAGCCAAATATCCTCTGTTTCTGAGCCCCTGTTGGCTGCGGTCCATGCAACACTGTCCTCCTGTGAAAAGGGGTAGCTCCCTTCTACCCAGTGCACCCTGTTAGGTGGGCAGGGCCCTGCCATCCCTGGGAGATCCCAGAGGAGGGGCCTTGATTAGAGGCCCCCTGGCAGCTGCTGTCTGGACTAGGGTCTCTTGAAGCCCAGCAGCCTCCCCTGCTGTCCCACCCAGCACAGGGCCTGGCAGCACCCTGTGTCCCACATGGCCCTAAGTGCTGCTGTGGCAGTGAGGAGCGCTGTCCACCTCTGCAACTACAGTCCTGTCCAGGGAGGAGGTAGCCTTGCTAGACATGCCCCTGGACACATCTCCTCTCCAGAGCCATGCTAACATCATTGATGGAGGAGATGAGGAAACAGTCCCTGAGAGCCCATCAGGGACTTTCCTTGCTGCTGCCAGACAGATGGGGAGATGGCAGTAGAGTCCAAACGGGAACCCCCACACCCCGTCCCCATGGTGGCAGCACAGGAGGCACGTTGGGGTCTGCAGGGCTCTGCTTTCACCCAGCCTGGGGGGACAGGCAACCCCATGCCCCAGAGCAAGGAGCCCTTTTCCCATTCCCCTGTGGACCCAGGGCCTGGGCCAGGGGTTCCGGGTCCTCACCCACCCATGCTGGGTACCCACGCCCAGCAAGGGTGTAGCCCAACCGGGTTAGTGGCAAGAGTCAAACCTGGCCCTGTGCTCTTCCCCACAGGCCCCTGGGGTTGGCTGTAAGGACAAAAAAGAAGTAAATAAAAGGCCATTTTCTCAACCAAGAGACTTGATTTCCTTTGCCTTTTCTGGTTTTCTCTTCTGAACCCTTCTTGTTGAGGACTCCATCCCACCCTGCTTATCACCTCTTATGGACACCCCAGAGCTCCTGCCCCAGCCCCAGCTCCTAAGCAGAGCTTGTGCTGGCCTGTCCAAGAGTCCTCAAGAGCTTCTCCAGGGTGAGGCGCTGGAACTCACTGTGGGCGCTGCCCCGAGGCTGTCCTTGGCTGGGCCACATTCTCAGGTTGAACCTGAGGCCCCATCCAAACTTCCCATGAACCCCGCTGGGAGGGCTGTCAAGACTGGTTGGTGGGCCAGGCACAGTGGCTCATGCCTATAATCGCAGCCTCTGGGAGGCTTAGGCAGGCAGATCACCTGAGCTCACGAGTTCAATACCCCGAGCGAGTGTTCAGGATCTTGAACTTCCCTTTCTGCTGCCAGATAGATGGGGAGATGATACCCCATCTCTAAAAATAGCCGGGCATTGTGGCAAGTGCCTATAGTTCAAGCTACTCAGGAGGCTGAGGCAAGAGAATCCCTTAAGCCCAAGAGTTGGAGGTTGCTGTGAGCTGTGATGCCATAGCACTCTACCGAGAGCGACATAATGAGACTGTCTCAAAAAAAAAAAAATAAGAAGAAGAAAAAGGTAAAATGCAGGCTGGTGCATGGCTGAACACAGTGAGGGTCCTAGTGTCCACAACATTCTTTAGCCAGTGGCTGCTGCCCATTGTATCTGCAGGAGCAGCCAGACGTGTGGGGAAAGCCACAAAGTTCAGGAGCAACCGTTTGTCCTGCAGGTGGGAGTTGCCTCTGCTCCACTTGAGTGGCTGGCACAGCTGCTGAAGGGTCTTTGAGACCCTGCCTGCTCAACATCCAGGGTTCCCAGGCTGCCCTTCCCAGAACACTGGGTCCTAGGGGACACCCCCTAAAGGGCAGACAGCCCTATGTTGGTTTTTCCTAGATGTTGTGCTGCTGTAGGCTCTCTGGGCAGGTAGAACTGTCCAAGCCAACCTCCTTCCTCAAAGAGGGCAGGCATCTCAGGGCAGTGTGAGGCCAGCGGACAGGACCTAGAAGAGGGACCCTGGCTGAGGGGTGTGGCCTGTCCAGGTCCTCTCCAGTACTTGTTCCCCCCATGCACACAGATCTTTGGGACACCTGCATAGGGACTCAATCTGTGAGGTTTGTGGTTCAGGTCATTTCCTGGGGCTGGGAGGAGCTGAAAGCTAGTGCAGGTTACCCCACCATTGGCAGGACCTGGGGGTGGCAGGTGGGAAGCTGGCCTGAGAACTGGGGGGTTGCCTTTGGGGAGGAGCAGGCCCTGCACAAGGTCCGCAGCTGTGTGGGAGGAAGCGAACAGACCCACGTTCCCTTTGCCCCAGCCCTGTCTGCTCTTTGCCCCCAGAGGAACCCATTTACTGTTACACCCCGCACAACTTCACCCGCGACCAGGCGCTGTACGCCCGTGGCTACTGCTGGACAGAGCTTCGGGATGCGCTGCCCGGTGTGGACGCCAGCCTGTGGCCGTCACTGTTTGAGCACAAGTTCCTGCCCTACGCGCTGCTTGCTTTCGCTGCTATCATGTACGTACCCGCGCTGGGCTGGGAGTTCCTGGCCTCCACGCGCCTCACCTCCGAGCTCAACTTCCTGCTGCAGGAGATTGACAACTGCTACCACCGGGCGGCCGAGGGCCGGGCCCCCAAGATCGAGAAGCAGATCCAGTCCAAGGGGCCCGGCATCACGGAGCGCGAGAGGCGCGAGATCATCGAGAACGCGGAGAAAGAGAAGAGCCCGGAGCAGAATCTGTTCGAGAAGTACCTGGAGCGCAGGGGCCGCAGCAACTTCCTGGCCAAGCTGTACCTGGCGCGGCACCTGCTCATCCTGCTGCTCAGCGTGCTGCCCATCTCCTACCTGTGCACCTACTACGCCACGCAGAAGCAGAACGAGTTCACCTGCGCGCTGGGTGCGTCCCCCGACGGGCCTGCGGCGGGGGGGCTGGCGGTGCGCGTCAGCTGCAAGCTGCCCTCCGTGCAGCTGCAGCGCATCATCGCGGGCGTGGACATCGTGCTGCTCTGCTTCATGAACCTCATCATCCTCGTGAACCTCATCCACCTCTTCATCTTCCGCAAGAGCAATTTCATCTTCGACAAGCTGCACAAGGTGGGCATCAAGACCCGCCGGCAGTGGCGCCGCTCACAGTTCTGCGACATCAACATCCTGGCCATGTTCTGCAATGAGAACCGCGACCACATCAAGTCGCTCAACCGGCTGGACTTCATCACCAACGAGAGCGACCTCATGTACGACAACGTGGTGCGCCAGCTGCTGGCGGCGCTGGCCCAGTCCAACCACGACGCCACGCCCACCGTGCGCGATTCAGGCATCCAGACGGTAGACCCCAGCGCCAACCCCGCGGAGCCGGATGGCTCTGCTGAGCCGCCCGTGGTCAAGCGGCCGCGCAAGAAGATGAAGTGGATCCCCAGCAGCAACCCGCTGCCCCAGCCCTTCAAGGAGCCGCTCGCCATCATGCGCGTGGAGAACAGCAAGGCTGACAAGCCCAAGCCCGTGCGCAGGAAGACAGCCACGGACACGCTCATCGCCCCGCTGCTGGACGCCGGGGCGCGCGCGGCTCACCACTACAAGGGCAGCGGGGGCGACGCGGGCCCCACGCCGCCCCCTGCCCCAGACAAGAAGCACGCACGACACTTCTCGCTGGACGTGCACCCCTACATCTTGGGCACTAAGAAGGCCAAGCCCGAGGCGGTGCCTGCTGCCCTGCCCACCTCACGGAGCCAGGAAGGAGGCTTCCTGTCCCAGGCAGAGGAGCGTGGGCTGGGCCTGGCCACAGCACCTACCCAAGGTAGGGGCTGGGGGCCTGTGCAGGGTGCTAGGGAGGGGAGGGTGCCTTTAAACCGGAACCCTAAAAAAGGTTAAGGCTGGAACTGGCTTGATCAAAGCAGGACCGGCAGGCTCGGTGCCTGTAGCTCAGCGGCTAGGGCGCCAGCTACATACAGCAGGGCTGGCGGGTTCGCACCCGCCAGGGCCTGCCAAACAAAGACAAAATAGCAGGGAGTTGCAGCGGTGCCTGTACTGCCAGCTACTCGTGAGCCTGAGGCAAGAGAATCACTTAAGCCCAAGAGTTTGAGGTTGCTGTGAGCTGTGATACCACCGCACTCTACTTAGGGTGACACAGTGAGATTCTGTCTCAAAAAAAAAAAAGAGAAAAAAATCGGCGCCTGTGACTCAGTGAGTAGGGTGCTGGCCCCATATACCGAGGGTGGCAAGTTCAAACCTGGCCCCCACCAAACTGCAACAAAAAAATAGCCGGGCATTGTGGTGGGCGTCTGTAGTCTCAGCTACTCAGGAAGCTGAGGCAAGAGAATCGCCTAAGCCCAAAAGCTGGAGGTTGCTGTGAGCTATGACACCAAGGCTCTACCAAGGGCAACAGAGTAAGACTCTGTCTCTAAATAAAAATAAAAAATAAAAAGGCAGGCAGGGCAGGTGAGAGGGGTACACAAGTGAGTCATAGGCCAGGCAGGACCCCGGAGAACCCTGAGGAGCAAATGAGGAAAAGACCAAGTCAGGGACAGCCTTCACTCTCCCTTGGCTCCCCGTGGTTGGGTAAAGGTCCCAGGCAGACAGCACCCCCTGGAGGAAGGTCTGCAAATGGGCTCCGGCCAGAGTTTGGCCCAGGCGGGATGCTGGCTGCTGGTAGCAGGGTGTCACCGGCCATCCCCTCAACCCCTGCGCCAGCCTGCCCTGGGTGGGCACCATGAGGGTGGCAACGGGCCACTGTGTGAGATGCCTGTGTTTTCGGCTGTTTGCAGAGGCTCCGCTACCTGAGAAGGAAATCCCATACCCGGCAGAGCCACCCCGGGCAGGGCTTCCTTCTGGGGGGCCGTTCCACGTCTGCTCGCCCCCTGTGGCCCCTGCTGCAGCCCCTCTGTCACCAGCTGGCCTGGGTAAGGCCGAGCCCCTCTCCATCCTGAGCCGAAACGCCACTCACCCTCTTCTGCACATCAACACGCTTTATGAGGCCCGGGAGGAGGAGGAAGGGAGTCCCCGGGTGCCCCAGGACATGGGCGACCTCATCACCATCTCTGCCCCTCAGCAGATCCTCATCGCCACCTTCGACGAGCCCAGAACAGTCGTGAGTACTGTGGAGTTTTGAGAGGCCTCTGGGTGCCCCTCAAAATGTGTGTAGCCCAGCAGGCTGGCCCCTGCTCTGCGTGGACTAGGCCTCTGCTTCTGCCAGGACTGCCCAGCCCTAGCCTCTTGACTGCTTGCCTGGGGGTTCAGCACCCTGCCCAGCTTGATAGGGAAGCTGCTTGTGGCAGTATCAGGGCACTGGCTGGGGCAGGATAAGTGGTGGCCCAGGGGAGCTGCTCCTCACCCCTGCACTAGGCGTTCAGCTGTGGGTGGTTGGGCTGCAAGAGGAAGAGTTTATTTTTTTAGTCGATTTTTGTCACAGGCCCCAGTTCGGCTTCTCCAGCCCAGGACAAGCCAAGAGGAAGTTGGGGACCGTAGCACTAGCTGGGTCAGCCATGCCTGGGGCCACGTGCTCAGGGCCTCACCCATGCAGGGGCCTGGTGCCCTCCATAGCAAGAGCTGCAATGCCCCCTTGGGTCAGAGTGAGACATGCACTTTCTCCTTGTCGCCTGACATAGGTTCTGTTTTACTGTGATTACTGTTACTAACAACATTTATCATCAGGAGACTTGGGATGTGTGAATGGTGAGTGTGCAGGTGTGTGCACGAGGGTATGCTTGAACAGTGTGGGCACACAGGTGTGCAGGATGAGCCTGAGCCTGTGAGTGTGCGAGTGCATGAGAGTGGGCACGAGCCACATGCGAGCAAGGGAAGGCGTCCAATGCAATAACCACGTCCCCCACCCGGGCCCCAGCCACCGCCGAAGCCCACATCGCTTCCTGTGGGAGCCCAGGCCGGCGCCCTGTGGGTCACGCCCCATTACCTCAGCCACAGAGGCAACGTGGCGCAGTTGACATGGTAGCACTGAGCATATCAATAAATGTTATTCTGATAACAGCCTGTGCTCCGCCTCCTGCCCAAGTCCCAGGCCTGTCCCCAGACTCACTGGGTGGTGCTGAGAAATGGTAGGGGGGTTGCCTTCATATAAGGAGGGAGTGGGAGGCTCCCAGTGCATCCACAGTGAGGCAGGAGCATTTGGTTGTCCCTCATGGAGTAGAACATGGTGATGATTCAGATGTGGCCCTCGACCCCCCGCTGGTCTTCCTGGCTTTGTAAGGCAGTGTGAGGTTCACTACTAGGGGCCCAGAGAACTGAATAGGGCCCGCGGAGGTACCCTTTGTGTGGTCTGGGGATGCTGGGAACATCATGGGGTCCAGGCATAGGTTGACCAGGTACTGGACATTTCCACATGTGACCCCTGGCCCAGAGGTTGGTGGAACACAGGTCCTGTGGGTGTCCTGGAGCCTCATGCCCTTCAGGCCACAGCAGGTGACTGAGGGTCTGAATGGAGGCTCCTTGAAGGGTGGAGTGGAACTCATGGGCAGGAATCACAAGAGTAAACTCAGCTGAGGTCAGGGCAGGCCTGCCTGAGTGTCCTAGATATTCCCCTAGTGAGGTGTTCCTAGCGTATTCAGGTTCCCCCCACATCCCAGTGCTCAGGGTTAGGTGTCAGTCCTCACTGCAGTGGCCAAGGGTGGCTACCACACCCTGAACCTAGAAGCAAGGCATATGGACACAGGCTGGAGGCCGTATCCCCATTTTAAAGGAGAAAACTGACTTACCTGTTTTTTGAGACAGGGTCTTGCTAAGTTCCTCAGGATGATCTTGAACTCCTGACCTCAAGCAATCCTGTCACCTCCCCCTCCTAGAGTGCTGAGATTACAGCATGAGCCACTGCACCCTCCTCATATGGAAGTCTTTTTACCATTCAGGCATGGTGATGCCAACAGATCAAGAGACAGCCGCCACTGAAAGATAGTTACTCAGATCCCTGAGGAGGTGCCATCTCCTGAGACAGGTGGGGCGTTGGAGGGGGAATGTGATCAAAGCCCCTGCTATAGTTTCCAGGCAAGAGGGGCCATGCTGTGGTGAGGCTGTCCCTGGCCCTTGTGCCAGAGTGAGGAGGCAGGTGCGTTATAGCACAGGGTGTGGGAACACAGAGGGGCAGGGGCTTAGATGCTCTGAAGGGGGTCTCCAGGGTCAGTAAGGTCCCAGAAAATAAAGGGTGTGGTTCATGCACCCTGACCCAGGATACTCCCCAGCCCAGCATCCCCATGATATTAGACATTTCCACGTGTGGCCCACGACAGCTGAGGTGACCCAAGGGAACTCGTGATGCTGGCCTCAGGTGACAGTGTTTACCCTGGCTTTTGTGCTCCCCCCTCATACCCACACATCTGTACACTGCCTGCCCATACCCATCACCCCTGCCAGTGGAAGGTCCCAACTCACCCTGTGTACACCGTGGCTCTGCTCAGCATGGGAGGTGCCCAGCGTCCCTCAGTACCCCCTGGCCCGGACAGTGTGACAAGTCCAACTCCAACAGCCTGCCCTGTGGGCCCTGCTTCCCTGATGGTACAGGAAGGTGTCACCAGCCATAGAACTGACATTATCTGTCGGGGGCTGAGGATGCTGGCCACTGGGCTCAAGTAGAGCATTGCAGACATGGGGGGCCCTGGGTTCCATAGGGCTACCTCAGTGTCTTTGGTGGGACCAGGGCTCAGGATAGTGGCCACCCTGTCCACCCCTGTCTCTGGGCCACAACCTGGCAGGAGGTCTCAGACCAAGTCCTGTCTGGAAAGAGGTTTGTACAACAAGTGAGCACCACCCTACTGTGTGGGGCTGACTCTGACCCCCTCTGTGGGGAGGGGGCCCAGGGGGCGTTCTGCAGAAGCCAACACCTTGCTGCAGGCGGGGGCGTTACATCTCCCACCTCAAAGTCTCCCAGGCAGACTTTGCCATCTCATCCCCAGATCCCCAAACCTGTGTCTTCCTGAGCCTTGGGAGTTTCTGGTAGCAGGTGGGTAGAGACCTCGAAGGACAGTGCTGGCCCTGGAGGTCAGGTAAGGGCTGAACAAGCCCAAACCCTTTGCCTTCATGGGGCTCCCTCCTCTGTCCCCTGCCTCAGACCTGCTTCTGTGGGGGATGATTCATCTAGCTCTGTATCAAACCCAGCGCTTCCTCAATATCCACCCCACAAAGCTGGTGGGGACAGTCAGTCCCTCTGCAGCAAAAATGACTCCAAACTTTTTGTCCACTGTTCCTAAGGGATCAAGGGCCACCATCTGGCACAGCACAGGCCCCTAGTCACTGCTCCTCTGCCCCCTCCACCCCATCTCCCTCTTGCCCCTTGTGGCTCACTCAAGCAGTCCCTTCTCTCAGCAATGAACAAGAGGTCTCTAGCACGACCAGGCCCTAGGGTCAGAATGTACTTTCTGCCCTGCCACCTGGCTATTCTTGAGGCATCTTTTCTACCACTCTGCTGTGTACAAGGAGCAGTATCTTCCCAAACAAAGATTGGAAACAAGATCTTTAGAAAACTCAGGTCATCCCTGCCATGTTCTCACAAACATAAGGACCTGCCTCAGTTTCCCTGCCAGAACTCAAGCTCTACCCCCTGCTGATTCCTGCCCCTCACAGCCTATGTAGCTCCTACAGGGATTAGAGGGCAGTTCCAGTTTCTCCTCCAGTGTCCAATGCGTGCCAAACCTGGGGTGTCTTC
>CAUYON010039337.1:0-7500 GCA_963573935.1 Arctocebus calabarensis | reverse complement strand
CCCCAAAGGGTGTCAGCAGGGGGTTTGCTGTTTCTGCTGATGGGCTTGAGCTCATCTGAAAAGGACAGATAGGCAGCTAGTGGCTGATCCTCAGGTGATACTCCGTGGGACAGCAGTCCAGACATCCTGTGGGAAGAAACCAGGAAGGACACAGACAGGGAGCAAGGAACTTGGACCTGGGCCAGCGGGATGGGGCAGGGGCACAGCCTCTTGCTCACCTCCACTCAGCTGGGAGGGCCTTGGGTCCCAGTCATAATTATGTGAGCAGGGTAGGAGGAGAGGGTCACATCCTAGAGCTAGCCAGCCACTGCAGGGAGAGGGAGGGAAACCAGAGAGTTGGAAAAGGCAAGGACGCAGTGGCGTCACAGGAGACATGCTCCGAGTCACAGACTCCTAGCACCAGAGGGGCCTCAGTGGCCCTCCTGCCTGACTCCTCCCAGGCAGCACTGCCCCTCCTGAGAAGCTGCAGGGGCCAGGGTTGGGGCTAACAGGGCCCTACGTCTGGTGACTCAAGACTTGGCCCCTGGCCAAGTGCACACGCACCCCACACCTCACGGTGTGGCCAGAGCAGGACCAGCCCCTGTGTGGGCACAAGGGCCTACCCTATGCCCCATCACAGACATGCCCTGGGCAAGCCTCCAGGGCCAAGCCTGACCACAGACCTCTGGCTGCTGCGCCCCTAGGGGAAAGGTCGAGGTCATGTGGCTGCTGCCCGTCTGCTGGCCCACAGACCAGGGAATGCTTTGGAAGCGCTTCCTCATGCTTCGGCTGCTCGTGAGTGGGAATTGTCTGCTGTCCTGTGCTCAGCTGGACTCATCAGGCCACCCCCCTGAGGCCCTGGCTGCAGAGCCAGCCTCAGCCTACCTCCCTGTGTGTGTTTCAATTGGTGCTTGCTTTAGGGGAGGTCTCGGCCCTGTGAACAGCGTAAGGAAGAAGCCCCTGGGTGAGGCTCAGGCTTTGGCAGAGGCCTGGCTGCTCTGACTGGTCCCAGCAATGCCACTTCCTGGATATGCCTCAGGCAGGGTGCGCTGAGCTCAAAGCGCCCTGGGCTGAGTCCACAGGGTAGGTCTCCCTTCCCAGAGGCCCAGCTGCCCTCAGGAGGGGCTGCCCCCTTCCTATTTCATCTGTCTTTCCCTGGGTACTAGATGGGGACTTGTCGGACCCTTCCCTTGCTTGGAGGTGCTCCTGCCTGTCTAGCCCCTAAGTCCCTCCTAGACACCTGGCTAAGAGCTCCATCCTGTTTGCAGATGAGGAAACTGAAGCTCAGAGGTGCAGTATGACTTGGATCACCAGTGGGGCCAGGTCTTCAAGCCTAGACACCTGCCTGGGGGCAGGTCTGTGCTTGCTGCAACTATGTGCCCAAAGGATAGAGGGGAAAGGAACTTGAGAGAGTATCACATTCTATCATTCATCTTAACTTTTTATTATGAAAGTTGTGAGAGTTGTGTAACAATAGTAGAACTGGAGTGCCCCTGGCAGCTGCCGGTGTCTGGGCGTAGGCTAGAGGTCTGTCCTGCCTGTTTTGTCCCCACAGCAGCTCCTCCAAAGGCTCCACATCCCAGAAGCCACAGACATGTAACTCTGATGGATGCAGACGCTTAAAACAAAATCAAAGGCCAGTTAGCGTAGTTCCTTAATGTCTCGCCTTCCACCCTGGCAGGCTTCTCTGATGGGCTCAGCATTTCTAAGCAACTTTATCAAGTCAGGGTCTGACTCTGGCCCTTTGCTTGAGCAATGGCCACCTCCCCAAAGGCCTTGCTCCCTTGCAGGGTTTGTTAAAAGACCTATGTGTGTCCTTCAGCCTTCTCCATGCTCTCCACGCTGTCTGCACATGCTAGATGTCCCTGATGTGTGGTCAACATGCTTGTTGATTCCTGTGGCTCTGTGTAAGGCTCCAAATTTTGGTTTGAATGGTTTAACGACCCCACGAGCGATGACACACCTGTCCTCCGGGAGCCGTGTGGAGCCTATGTATCACTCCTTCCTGGCTCTACCCAGGTCCATGGCTGCCCCCGTGGGCCTTGCTAATGCTCAGCATGTCCCTCTTCCTTAGCGCAAAGCTCCTTCCTCCAGCTCTGCAGTGGTCCCTGTGGTGTCTGTGCCCCACCCCCATCTCAGGCTGCAGGTTTTGAGTATGGGCAAAGACCCATGTGTGCCTGGCAGCCCTCTTTGGGGCACAGCGTGAGGTCTTATCGGGGCCTCTGACTTGGCTCCTGACTCGTTTCTGTCTTTTAAGCTGAGGAAACCTCAGCTCCTCTGATGTTAACCTGCTTGCTTTCCCTGAGTCTGCTGCTGTCTGTGCTGGCAGCTGTACTGACATTGTCAGCTGCACTGGGATTACTGAAGGGGTTAGAACTTTCTTTGAAGTGGCTTTAGTACAAAGGCTGTGCTAGGGTCCGTGTCACATGCTGCAGGACAGTGGCCACATTAGTCTGTCTTGAAATGTTCCCACTCACAGGAGCTCTGCACAATTGGTACAGGGATTTGCTTCTTCCTTTGTGTTTGCTCACAGTGCCAGGGTGAGGGTTGGGGCGTCTTGACTGTGTTCAGGCCCCTGTAGACCCCCTCTGTGTTTTGCTCATAGTGAATTCCCCTTCTCCCTGTCCAGTACTTCCTGAAAGGACCCTAGGCCTCAGCAGCCTATAATTGGCCAGAGGCAACTTGTGGTTAGAGCAAGGAGGCCCTGGGCTCCAGGTGAGATGCTACCTACTCTGTCTCCCCAGGCTCCCCCCACTTGCACAGGCAGCCACCGCCCCGCTATGGAGGAGGAGCAGCCACCACAAGAGGTGAGGGGCAGGGTCTGCAGAGGTCTTCTCCCTGAACAGCCTCAGTCCCAGGGCCAGGCATCATCTGCATGACAGCTACCCAGAGTGGGGCTTCCTGGGGTCGCTCTGGCTGCTTCTCTGCAAAGAAGAAATTCACATGGTTTTTCTGAAGTTAGGAAGCGCTTCTGCTGGAGAGGGGCCCTGAGGCAGAGGTGGCCTGGTAACCTTGCCGGGTGTTGGTGGTGAAAGGAGAGACCACCAGGTGGCCAAGGGAGTGGAGTCCTGTGGAGTCCTGCAACCCACAGGGCCCAAGGGTTCCTGGAGCGGCCACATGGACTCTGGCAGTCCAAGGCCCCTGGATACCTGGACTTGAACTCTCCCTCCATCTGCAGGCCGACGTGACGGCAGGGGGTTCGGAGCCAGTGCCCAGGGTGCTTTCTGGAGAACCCCAGAACCTATGTACGTGTTTCCTTGGGGTCTCAACATGTCTGTAGTGCTGAGACATTGGGGTGTAGGGTATGGGGAGGCAGCAGCCTGAGGCAAGCAGGACCCCAGCCAACACCCAAGTGGGAGCTGTAGACTGAGTCTTCTGGAGGGCCATCTGCTTGGTGCTGAGCTACAGGCAGCACAGATGTCAGAGCGCAGGCTCCTGAGGGTGGGCCCCAACTTCTCCTCAGAGCCCCTCCCCCTGCTGAGCTGATACAGGCCAATGCCCTTGGGGCATCCAGTCCCCACTGTCTCCCATCCTTGCCACTCCCCATAGCAGCCTGGGCCTTTGCCCTCTTGGGCTGAGTTACGGGGCTCCTGAGGTCCAGGCTCAAAGGTGGTCAGATGGCACATACTGTCACCTGGGCTGGCCCAGTGTATGGACCCTGACCCTTGACAGGGAGCTTAGGTCACTGTGAGTTTAGGTTTCATGTTGAGTCTCAGCCCCCACTCCACACCTATGCAGTCTTGAGAACCCAGAAGAGTCTGCAGAGCCTAGACTGCCATGTGCCAGCAGCTGTCCCCAGATTTGTGATGGCCTTTGCTGTCTTTGCAGCTGATGTGGATGCCTTCAACCTACTCCTAGAGATGAAACTGAAGCGGCGGCAAGAGCAGCCCAACCTGCCACGCACCGTGACCCAGCTGGTGGCAGAGGACGGGAGCCGGGTGTACGTGGTGGGCACGGCCCACTTCAGTGACGACAGCAAGAGGGATGTCGTGAAGGTAAGTGCCATTGTCAACTGGGCTGGCCTCACTGGCTACCCCACCAATGACAGGGACACGGGCTAATTAATGGTGAGCTCCTATGTCCAGAATTCAGGGCCTCACAGAGGCCCAGTGCCTCATTGGCCACTCCAGGAGCCCGAGCCCCTCCCTGCGTGCTACAGAACTGTGAGGCTTTGCTCTGCCTTCCATTTTATTTTATTTATTTATTTATTATTATTTTTTTTTTGAGACAGAGCCTTAAGCTATCACCCTAGATAGAGTGCTGTGGCATCACAGCTCACAGCAACCTCTAATTCCTGGGCTCAAGTGAGTCTCCTGCCTCCGCCTCCCAAGTAGCTGGGACTACAGGCGCCCGCCACAACGCCCGGCCGTTTTTGGGGGTTTTTTGTTTGTTTTTTTTGGTTGCAGTGGTCATTGTTGTTTGGCGGGCCCGGGCTGGATTCGAACCCGCCAGCTCGGGTATGTGTGGCTGGTGCCTCAGCCCGTTAAGCCACAGGCGCCAAGCCTAATTTTTTTGTTTTGAGACAGAGTCTCACTTTATTGACCTTGGTAGAGTGCTGTGACATCACAGCTCACAGCAACCTTCAACAACTGGGCTTAGGCGATTCTCTTGCCTCAGCCTCCTGAGTAGCTGGGACTACAGGCGCCCGCCACAATACCTGGCTGTTTTTTTGCAGTTCGGCTGGGGCCGGGTTCAAACCTGCCACCCGCGGTATATGGGGTGGATACCCTACCCTCTAAGCCACAAGTGCTGCCCCTCTGCCTTCCATTTTAATAAATGAACCTGTTTCATTGCTTAATTTCTTTTGTTGCTTAAAGAGTTGAGCTGTCATAGCAAGTGAGGCAGTGCCGGGTGGCGCCAGCACTGGCCACCCCTGGCTGGAAACCTTGTTGCTTGCGTTGGCTCTGCAGGGGGCACTGAGGGGCAAGCTGCACCCTTGAAGTGTTGACCCCTGGCCATTGCAGACCATTCGGGAGGTGCAGCCCGACGTGGTGGTGGTGGAGCTCTGCCAATACCGTGTATCCATGCTGAAGATGGACGAGAGCACGCTGCTGCGGGAGGCCAAGGAGCTCAGCCTGGGGAAGCTGCAGCAGGCCGTGAGGCAGGTGCGCAGGTGGCCGGGGAACCTGCTCTGCACCTGCACACTTGGAGCCCGGATCCCCCGGTCTGGAGGCTTAGGGTGGGTCTGGGGGAGAGAGGGCCTGTCTCCAGAGTTTCATCCTTGCTGAAGGAGCTTCACCCCTACTTCAAGTAAACTCCTTGAAGTACTGACCCACCCTGCATAGCAAGACCCAGAGGCCATCAGCCTTGTGCTGTGATCAGTGTGACGTGGCATGCCTAGGACTGGTGCCTGGGATTGTACCATTATCTGTTGGCCCTCACAGGCAGATGGTAGAGACAGGGCTGCTTTGGCAAGGCCCTGTACCCAGCGTGTTTGCCCAGGGTCAGGCATCTATGACGGTAAAATGGCCCTTTTTCAACCCTTGACTGTTTTATGAAGGGCTTTCCTTGAGAAACGCTGGCTGGCTTTGAAAAGTGACTCTTAAGGCCAGAATGCCCATGCTCATGGGGCTACCTACCATCCTTCCACCTCAGCTCTGCCCTACTGCTGTGTGAGCTGAGCCTAGCCCCTCTCTCCCTACAGAACGGACTCATGTCTGGACTCATGCAGATGCTACTGCTGAAAGTATCCGCACACATCACAGAGCAGCTGGGCATGGCCCCTGGGGGCGAGTTCAGGGAGGCATTTAAGGAGGTGGGCAGAGCACAGCCGGGGGCAACTGTGTGGGGGCGGCTGGGGGAAGTTGTCCAGGGCCCCCACGGCTCCCCAATGCCCACCTCTGCTCCAGGCCAGCAAGGTGCCTTTCTGCAAGTTCCACCTGGGTGATCGGCCCATCCCTGTCACCTTCAAGAGGGCCATCGCCGCGCTCTCCTTCTGGCAGAAGGTCAGGCTGGCCTGGGGCCTGTGCTTCCTGTCAGACCCTATCAGGTAGGGCAGCCTGGGAACAGTGGCCCTGGCATGGCCACACCTGCCCAGGTCCCAGCCAGCCGAGCCTCTTCAGACAAGGCTCTCCCTACCCTTCCTTACTGTAGTAAATCCCAAACAAATAGTGCCATGGTCCCTGCCCCTGGTCAATAGCACCAGCCCCCACTGTCCCTGTCCTGTCCCATGGGGATGGCAGCCACACCTTCTGCCCCAGCAAGGACGATGTGGAGCGCTGCAAGCAGAAGGACCTGCTGGAGCAGATGATGGCCGAGATGATCGGCGAGTTCCCTGACCTACACCGCACCATCGTCTCAGAGCGTGACATCTACCTGACCTATGTGCTGCGCCAGGCGGCCCGGCGCCTTGAGCTGCCGCGAGCCTCTGACGGTGAGCTGACGTCCCGCGGGCTCAGGGCTCTCAGGCTTTCCTGAGCCTGCACTGACTTGCTGTCCCACAGCTGAGCCCAGGAAGTGTGTCCCCGCTGTGGTCGTGGGTGTAGTGGGCATGGGCCACGTGCCTGGCATTGAGAAGAACTGGAGTGCCGACCTCAACATCCAGGAGATCATGACGTGAGCACCTGCCCAGGGCTGAGTCCACCCTGAGAGCCCCCAGTGGAGGTGGGGTCCCAGGGAGCATATCAGGGGTCCCCAACGTGGGGGCTGGGGCTGGGGAAGCCCACACAAACCAGGCCCAGCCTTCCCTCCCTCCCCAGCGTCCCCCCGCCGTCCATCTCCGGCAGAGTGTCCCGGCTGGCCGTGAAGGCTGCCTTCTTCGGCCTGCTGGGCTACGGCCTATACTGGATGGGCCGCCGCACTGTGAACCTGGTCCTGTCGCTGCCGGCCGCGCAGCACTGCCTCCAGAGGGCCACCGCAGCCCGGCCACACACGTAGGAGGCACTGTCAAGGGAGTGACCACGCTGGGGCCGGGGCTGCTCCAGTGGCTGCCAAGGGGCTTCGCGGGAGCATCCTGGGTGCTGAGCACCCCTGAGGTCTTTGCCACCCCCTGTGGGGGTCTAGGCCAAGCCACACCTGCCCTCTAGTCCCACACCACCCAAATAAAAGATTATTTAACTGTCTGAGCCCAGGCTTCCCAGCAGCTCTCCTGATCTCCCCCATGGAGGCTGCAGAGGTTGTCCCAGGTCGAGACCTGATGGCCTAGCTCCCAGGGTGGCAGGGGCTGGGAGAGGGCCAAAGCCACTGCACCCTCCTTCCCCCAGGTGGCAGGGTGTTGGGAAGCCAGCTGCTGTCCCTACCTCACTGTGCCTTCTTGAGCCCTCACCAGCTGCAGGAGCATCTGGCCCCAGAACACATCAGTGGGTTCTGGGCCAGGCACATTTGGGAAGGACTGGGGTGCCCCATGCAGCTTCCTAGTGTGGGCCTTCAGGAGCTCTGGCTGACCCTGGACACACCCTGGTATCCTGGGGCTGGCCTACCACCTCTCTGGCCCTGCCTCTGCCTGCAGAGAGTCTGTGTTTTGGCTTTTTTAAATGTCTGAAAATCTTAACTCAGGTAATTTTAACTTCAATGAAAAAACAA
>CAUYON010039336.1:0-10986 GCA_963573935.1 Arctocebus calabarensis | reverse complement strand
ATCGCCCTGGGTAGAGTGCCGTGGCGTCACACTGCTCACAGCAACCTCCAGCTCTTGGGCTTAAGCGATTCTCCTGCCTCAGCCTCCCTAGTAGCTGGGACTACAGGCACCCGCCACAGCGCCCGGCTATTTTTTTGTTTTTGCAGTTCGGCCGAGGCCGGGCTTGAACCCGCCACCTTCGGTATATGGGGCCGGCGCCCTACTCGTTGAGCCACAGGAGCCGCCCAATAACTTGTAATTCTATAAATAAAACCATGAGCCCATACAAATATATAAATGAACAAATAAAGAGAAGACAAGCAAAATCTCTATCCTATAGTAGAATGCAAATTCGTAAGTCTATAAACAATGCTGATATTAGAAAATTATAATTGGATACCTTATGATCTCACTTACTTATATGTTGAATCTTAAAAAGTTGATCTCATAGTAGTAGAGAGAATAGTGTTTATCTTCCTGAACAGATCCTTTATTATCTTATTTTTTCCTTATATAAATTTTACTTACTTTTTCTAACTAAATATACACATTTGTAAGAAAATTCAAAACACCATGGAGTAATGTAAGAATAAAATAAAATCACTGTAAAATTCCATTCCCTAAAGATAACCATCAATTAGTTTAAGATCTTCTTTTCATATATTTTTCTGTGTATATGCATATATACATACAGTTTTACATGAATAAGATCATATAATACAAATACTCCTTATACTTCATAATCCCCAGAAAAAAGAACTGCAAAGTTAACAATTGGGTATATCTTCCTTCTCCCTTCTCCTTAATCTTCACTACTTTTATAAATCATCAAAAACATATATATAGGGCGGCGCCTGTGGCTCAGTGAGTGGGGTGCCAGCTCCATATACTGAAGGTGGTGGGTTCAAACCCGGCCTCGGCCAAACTGCAAAACACAAAAATAGCCGGGCGTTGTGGCGGGCGTCTGTAGTCCCAGCTACTCAGGAGGCTGAGGCACAGAGTCTCACTTTCTCGCCCTCGGTAGAGTGCCGTGGCATCATATAGCTCACAGCAACCTCCAACTCCTGGGCTTAGGCGATATATATATTATTATTATTTTTTAACTCAATCTATACAGGGCCACCAAACAAAAAATAGTATGAAGTATTTCTTACCTTGCTGGTTTGTGGTATTGGCAAAGAAAGTCAAACCTTTCATCTGGCACAGGTACTCTGCTCTCATTAGGATCAATAGTGCAGAAGGGGAAGTTTTCTGCCGAAGCCTGACTATTGGTTAATACATTGAAGAAAGTAGATTTCCTAAAATGAATAAAAGCAATTTCAATTAATTCTTATGTTAATGCCAAGAAAAATTTATCTCACCCTAATTTCAATCCATGAGGAATATAAAACCAATCTGAGAAGCAGAAAGGTGGTCAGGGTAAGAGGGAGACACAGAAAAAATACAATTTCACTAACAAAAAGGAATGAAATTTGCAACATTATAGCTCATAATTTATATTAGGTTATGTTCCTATCCCAGGTTATTTGGAACTTGAAAAGCATGTTTCCAAAGAATCTTTGTTATAAATGATAGCTAGAGTCTCATGTGGTATCACAAAGTCTATTTTTTTTTTTGTAATGTGCCTTCATATCAATTCCCCTATAGCAAGCATCCTCAAACTTTTTAAACAGGGGACCAATTCACTGTCCCTCAGACGGCTGGAGGGCCAGACTATAGTTTAAAAATAAAAACTATGAACAAATTCCTAAGCACACTGCACATATCTTATTTTAAAGTAAAAAACAAAACAGGAACAAATACAATTCACACCAACTCATGTGGCCTGTGGGCCATAGTTTGAGGACCCCTGCCCTATAGTTAATATAACCTTCTCTAGCATGAAGGTGTATCTTGTTAGGTCAATCACTTCGTAAACATTCTGAACTGAGGAACAGATGTTAAATGTCTGACAGAAAATGGAGCTCAGAATCCCTTCTAATTGTTAGGATAAAAGGATTACTTACTAGTAAATCTAAGATTCTGAATTAGGAATGTCAAAATGTGAGTTTTTGAAGGTATCACTTCACTCAAAAAAATCTATTAATATTGAATAAATTGGTCACTAATTTTTTTTTATTTTATTGTTGGGGATTCATTGAGGGTACAAGAAACCATGTTACACTGGCTGCATTTGTTGGGTAAAGTCCCTCCTACAATCGTGTTTTGCCCCCAAAAGGTGTGGCACGCACCAAGACCCCACCCTCCTTGCTCCTTCCCTCTCTCTGCTCCTCCTTTCCCCATCCCTCCCTCATTCTTTCTCTCTCTGCTCTCCCCTTCCCTCGCCCCCAGCATATCATTAATTGTCATTAATTGCCCTCATATCAAATTTGAGTACATGGGATTCATTTCATCGAATGAGCACTTCTCATTCAAGCACTCCTCCATTCTTGAGATGCTTTACTAAGAATAATGTGTTCCCTCACTCTTGTCTTAATGGAAAAAATGGTTTTCCTTGTATCCAAGGTGCATGGCAAGCACTCAAAAAATGTTGCATAGAAAGAAGAGATGGAAGAAAAAAGGAAAGGAGGAAAAAGACTGACGGAAGGAGAGAGAAGGGTCCTGAAAGTCAGCCAGGAAAGTGGAGCAATTTAGAAGAAATTCATGAAATGTACAAGTTTTATTTTGTTATTAATGGGCTTATTCAAACTTCCCACAAAATAACTATACAAATCGAGTATATATTCTGGGGGTGGATTGTAGAATATTTTTATAACAATTTTTAAAAGAGTTACTATGTTAATGGAAATGCTAAATACTCATGTTCATATCAGAATCCAGGAGTAACATTTAACTGCATAGAAAACTATTAATTATGTTTTAAATGTCTTTGAATTTGGAAATAAGAAAGACATGAGAACACAATTATTGAATAGCATTCAAGTTGTTTCAATTAAACATTTTCACCTTGAATTGAGATGCAGTACTTATCTATATAATGTAAGAGAATTCCTGAGGAAATGAAGATTCATATTCATTCATTCATATTAAACTAATCTAGGGTTAATTTCAGGGAAAGGAAGAATATGTTTTATTATTTTCTTACTTTTATTTTATTTTTATCTTTTTTTTTAGTCTTTCTCATAAATAGTGTTTCTTTCTACTTTAAATGTCTACATTCAAATTTCACAAAGAGCAACTCAAGGAAATTTTAAACTTGTTCAAGTAATGTCTTTATAGTGACCCCCAGTGGCAAAAAGAATGAATTTGTGAGTTTTAGAAATCCATACCTCTGCGGCCTTTCACATTGAAGACAAATCAGTTCCATTTTTATAGCACCTGGATTCTGCCAAAGTACCTTCACATTTTTCTCTTTTGTTCCAATTTTTTTTAAATAATGCAAATTTTATACACACACATATCCATGTGCAAGCTCTAAACATATTCTCTTCTTTATCACAGTAAATTTTATAATCAAGGCCATTTTCCCAATTAAAATAGCATATCAAAGAATACACACTTTTATAAAAAAATTTTTAAAGCCTACAAGAAAAATAAGGCAAATGTTTTTGTAGTCATATTTTTCATTCTAAATACAACTCAGTTTACTTTTTTAAAGATTCAAATGGAAGTATTTTTCTCTATACTAAGGCAAGCCCATTTTTCAATATACAGACGATCTACTCTCTTTGCAAATGGGAAGAATTATAACACGATGTAACAAACTTGAATTATGTATGCATGAAGCTCTTAAAATGCAAATACATAAAATACAAAATAGCAACATGCATTTGAAATGTTTATGCAATTTCAGACTTTGGAGTTTAATATTATATTACATACATTTCCTATCAAAGCTCTGATCACACAGATTGTAAGAGCATGTGTGTTTGTGGCTCTTGCTTTTTTTCAGAGTAGGCACCTAACTTTTTTGTGTTTAAACCTAGAGCATAGTAAATGCTTAATTTAAAAGAATAATAAATTGGCTTGGCGCCTGTAGTACAGCAGTTAGGGCACTGGGCACATACACCAGGGCTGGCAGGTTCGAACCCAGGCCAGGCCTACTAAACAACAATGACAACAACAACAAAAAATATACCCAGGCATTGTGGCTGGAGCCTGTAGTCCCAGCTACTTGGAAGGCTAAGACAAGAGAATCGCTTAAACCCAAGAGTTTGAGGTTGCTGTGAGCTGTGATGCCACAGCACTCTACCAAGGGCAACATAGTGAGAGTCTGTCTCAAAAAAAAAAAAGAAAGAAAGAAAGAAAAAAGAAAAAGAATGATGAATTAAACAGAAACAAGGTAAAACAGTTTTTTCAAAGACCACAGACCTTTTGGGTTTAGCTTCCATTTTTAGAAATTTCTCTATTAAAAAAAAAAAGACTAATATTATGGATCTCACTCATGTTACAAATAAACTCAAGGCCAAGTACAGTGGCTCACACCTGTTATCCTAGAACTCTGGGAAGCTGAGGCAGGAAGATCACTTGAGCTCAGGAGTTCGAGACCAGCTTGACCAAGAGCAAGACCCCATCTTTACTACAAATAGAAAAAAATAACAAAAAAATAGTCCCAGTTACTCAAGAGGATGAGGTAGGAGGATTGCTTGAGCACAGGAGTTTGAGGCTGCATTGAGCTATGATGACACCACTGTAATCTAGTCAGGAGACAGAGTGAGACTTTTGGAGGGAAGGGTAGGGAAGGCGAGGAGAGGGGGGGTGGGAAGGGAAGGGATCTAAAACATATTCCCCTGAGAAGCCAAAATATGGCTTTTATGACTTATACGCTAAGTATTTTTTCTTAAAAAATAAAACATATTCATACACATTAACTGATGCAATTAATATCAAGTAGAATTTGGACTCTCGATGCAATTACTTAACATCTATTAAATTTTCTAGTTCAAATATTTAAGCTAAGAATTTCAAGGTAAAATAGGAACCAACTAGGGAAAAGGAATGGGGGCAGAGACTATGTCTAGAAAATAGTTTTTCTCCATAGATTGTCTTATATTTGTAGTTTATAAACATATCCATTATATTCTGAGTGCTGACAATGTCTAAATGTTTGAAGTTTCTATTTAACTTCACAGCACCTCCAGCATCTTTACAACCAGACAGAAAAATGGGTATCTGCTAACTGTTGTGAAAGGTCAGTGACCATCAGTTTCCATCACCCATGGACTTTAACTTTTTCCAGATTCAGGAGGAAGCTATGGCAAAAAGAAAAAGCTGGAGGAGGTAGGTAGGGACTACACCTCCACAAAACAAGCAAAGAAGTCTGCCTCCAGCTTAGCGGGACATTCCAGCTCAATTCACAAATTTCATCTCAAAAGGTGGCAGTGCCCTCTTTCCCAGCCAGAGGTCTAAACATCCTTTCGCAGTGATTTTATACCCCAGGAAAACCACTGGTCATGCTAGATTTAAAAATGAAATTCATCTGCTGTGAAATAAATTATCAGTAAAGGAATTTCCAGACACATTTGCCTCCCTAGTGAGGCCTTCGAGCAGCCCTCTATTGCAGACGACAAGTTTGATGGGTAATGCTAAAATACTGCTGTGCTTGGATGATAAAAGGCATAATAACAGTCTTCATGGGTAATGAACTCATGCCCAAGTAATCAATCAGCACCACCACTGACTCCTCTGCTTTCCATACAGAAGATGTGAGTGCCTCTTAGGGGATCTATAAAACCCACACGTCAGTGACACTGAGTTACGCTGAGCAGCAGTGTAAACATAGCGTCTTCATTATACGTCTTCATTAACTTATCACAGTAGGTGGATATTAAGTCATCCTAAATAAACTCAGTTGGGTAAAAGCTGTCTCCCTACCAATTAATGTACCAACTAATCCCATCTGGTTCCATATCCTCTGCCTTTTTACTATTAAAAATGGAAGAATAATCCAATCCTCTCCCGTGTATGGCCAGGGAGGACTCTCACACTCTGTATCTCATATCCAGTCCTTTAAATTAAGGTTTTGTTCTCACCTAAAAATCCTCTCTCTCTCCTATTTTCCTACATTTATCTCAGCTCTGTTCTCTACAGCTGATTTTGCCTTTCTTCTAGATCATCTCCATCAACACACAAACACTTTATAGTATCTCCCATCTTTCAAAACCATTCTCTTAATCCTATAGAGCTATTGCTAGTGTTTCATTTTTCTGCTTGCCTCTATACTAAAACTTGAAAGAGCTATCTATAATTCCTGGTCTCTATTTCCTCACATCCAACTCTCTCTTGAACCCTCTCTAAGAAGTTTTTCCTACCAAATCTTTATCAAAATCACCAGTGACTTTCACATAAAATATCCAGAGTCACTTCTTTACCCTCATCTTCATTAAATGAGGAAAAAAGTCCAGTTTACATACATTAGGGGTAATGATGACTTGGACTCAGTTCAAAGTTGTGTTCTTTCTGTTAACAACTGACTGTTCCAGCAATCAGTGGGAAAGAGTCACAAGCTGGGAACACAAGTGATTGGATGGACACAGGTTCTCAGCACCTCCCTGGTTCCCCAGAAGAACTTTAAGTTTCAAGTTGAAGACAGCCTATAGGGATTGGGGAAAATTGCCAAGCCAGACAAAGAAAAATGGCACACTGCCCTTTATAACTATAGGTTGGGGGCAAGCCATGTTCTTACAATGTAAGAGAACTCTCACTACCTGACAGTTCCCAAGGCTCATGATCCACTAGGCTTCCTCACGGCCTCCAAGCTGCAGGCCTGGTTGACTTACGGCATCACCCTCCTTGATCTCCCAGCAGCACTTGAAACAGCCCAACACAATGTCCTTCTTAAAGCCTTCTTTTCTTCTTTGGTTTCTGGAATATCACACTTACTTCATTCTCTGCCACTTTTCTACCACCTCTGCTTTTTTCCCTCCTATTCACCCTTCATAAAATACTAGAGAGCACTGGGTCTCCTTCTCTGCCGTTTTCTCTATCTACATCCATCTCCTAAGTGATTTCAACTCACCTAGTGTCAAGGTCTTTAGATAGCACCTGAATTAATTTCCTGGGGTTCTCATAACAAATTACTGCAAACTGGTGGCTTAAAACAACAGGAATTTGTCATCTCATGATTCTGGAAGCCCAAACTCAGGGGTGTCACACTCCCTCCCTCCAAAGGCTCTGAAGGAGGATCTTCTGTGGCTCTTCCAACTTCTGGTGGCTCCTGGCATTCCTTAGCTTGTAGCAGCATCACTCCAATCTCTGCATCCATTTTTATATGACCTTCTTTCCTGTCTCTCTGTGTGTCTCAAATACCCCTTTCTTTTCTCTTATAAAAATATCAGTCATTGAATTTGTGGGCCCACTCTAAATCCAGGATTATCCTATCTCAACATCCTTAACCTAATAATATCTGCAAAGAACTTATTTCTAAATTAGGTCACATTTACAGGTACAGGGTAGGAGCAGGGGTTGTGGCTTGGAGGGACACAATTCCACCCTCTGCACCACTATAGACTGATAACCCCCAGATTCGTAACTCCAGCTTGAAACTCTCCAGAAGTCTAGTCTCTTGTGTCTAATATCACCACTTGCATGTTTGATAAGATTTAACATATCCAAAACAGAACTCTTGAGCCCCACCCCGCTAAATATTTTCCTCTACTAACATTCCCAATATTGGTAAATGATGTCTCCATTTAACCTTTACCTTGGGTTAAAATCCTTGGAGTCATCCTTAACTTCTTTCTTTTACACACACAAAGCAAGGCCTCAGTAAATGTTGCCAGCTTTACTTTCACAGTCAGACAGGTTCTTCCCTCAGTAGCATTTCTCTCTTATTCCAAATCACATCATCTCTCGCCTTGCTGGGCCTCTCTAATAGACTACTCTACCTGGTCAGCTGGCTTCTACCCACGCCCTTCCTTAGTCTCTTCTCACGGCAGCCATGCTGACCTTTTATGGAAACATAAATCAGATCTTGTCTCTACACTCAAAACCTTCCAGTGGCTGCTTAGCCCACGCTGAACAATACAAAGTCTGCGCCCTGCCCACCTCCCTGACCACACATCCCGCCCCTCCCTTCCGTCACTGAGCTGGAGCCTCAGTGTCCTCCTTGCCGTTCTCCAACATGTCAAGCCAGTTTGACTCTCAGTCCTTTGTGCTTGCTGTCCCCTATGCCTGGAACGCCCCACTGCCAGATAGTCACAGGGCTCGTGCCCTCGCTTCGTCAGTTCTCTGCTGAAATGCTGCCTCCTTGGACCATGTCTCTAAAGGAGCATTCCCAGTCAGTCTCTTCCTTTATCCAGGTTTATTTTTCTTCACAGCACTTAGTTTTCTTATAGTATAATGTCACAGCACCTGAAATTATATTAACTTTAAACAGTTTATCTATCTATTTTCCTCATTAGAATATAGGTATCAGAATATCTATGTCTATATAGAATCCAGAAGGGCAAGATTTTTTTTTTTGTTCACCACTATACTTATGATGCTGAAAATGGTACCTGACACACAGTAGGTACCCAACCATTAGCTGTTGAATAAATGAACAAGCAAGTAGAATAATATTTTAAAATTAGTTAAAGTAGTGCAGCCATATTAAAAACTGATATGTAAAAATGAAAATCACATTAAATTAACTGAAGATAATGCTCACTAAGTGCTTTGGGGATATAATCAAGAAGAATTCATGTGGGGATGTAAACATGAACACTTCTAAACCAATTATTTTTCCAGCATTTATAATATTTGCTCAAGAATTTCAGTCTTTAATTTTGTCAGATGATCTGTTTCTTATACAGATCGATGCCGAGATATTCTAATTAATCTCTGCCCTTCAATAGAATTATAAAGCAAAATCTAATTCAATGTAATTTTAACTGACATTCACCATTTAGTACAAAAAAAGTCATTATGCAAGTTTTCTTATAATTTTTAAAAAGTATAACATGATTTTTCCCTGAAAAAAAGTGCTTAAAACAGAGTTGGTATAAGAGAGATGACATAACAGAAAGAATTAGCACTATTGACATCTGAAATGGGGCTCATCTCCTTCTTCTGCCTGTCACCAGCTATTTGACTGTGGTCAAGTTCCAGGAGCTCCCTAAGCTCCGTTTCACCTATATTAGGACAGAGGTGATGCCACGTGGCTGGCAGGATACTTGGAATTATATCATATAACAAATGGTGTTATTATGCATGACACTTGAATTAATATATACTGTGGCCAAATTACAACCCCTAAATATGAAGATATTCATTTCATAAACCTGAACATCCATGGATTTCTATGATCTCACACACAAGAAAAAATACCGGTAAATCAATAGCTTATTCTTTAAATAAAAGGCAAGGAAATAACCATAAATATGTACTGAGCACTGACATAGTTTAGTGTCCTACTAGGTGGTCCAGCACGTAGAATTTACACTGTTGACCATGAGCACTTTGCTGGCTCAACGGATGCCTGATAAACATCTGTTAAACAACAAATTAATGAACTATCAAAGAGAGTGACAGAACTGTTGATGTATATGAGTAGGATTCTAAACAGCTGGAGGAAGTGCTCCTCTGAGATGTCACTCAATGCTGTGAGACTGTGCCAGGGCTCCTAATCTACCCTAAACCTATGAAAAGCAGCCCAAATACTGCCTGAAGCACATCAAGCCAAGTTCAGGACAATCCTCCTCCTAGCCTACCAAAGCCCCAACCCACCAAAGGCCTTCTTTCACTTGCTAGAAATGTAACAATCAGTTCACAGGTGAATCTGAAATTATTTTTATATTTATGTTGTTAAAATATTCAAAATAATTTCATTACAATTCTATATTTTAGTGTCATCAAGCCTTATTCATTCATATTGGTATACACAAGACTTTGGATTATAGAATGTTACTGATTTGAGATTTTTTAAAGTTTACTAAACAATAAATGATACACAACAAATAAAATAACTAAGCCTGGCAGAGTTGCCTTCAAATCTTTTCTTTTTATTTTTCTTTTGTTTAATTTCTGTGGTAGTTTTTCATTTAATTTTGTCTTTCCCCACCCCCCTTCAAATCTGTTCAAGAGGAAAATAACCAAGAGTATTTGGTTAGACATTTAGAGTTAGAGTTATCTTTATTATTATCATTGTAATGATTTATCTCATTTAATCATCATAGAAAACTTGTGAGGTAAGATTTTTTATAATTTTATTTAATTTTAAAGATGAGGTAATAAGGTTCAAAGAAGTTAACTCACCCAAGGACTTACAACCTTAATGGGACAGATCTGCTTCCAAATCCTGTTTTCTATTTATATCATTTAATGAGGCAATTAACAGAGGAATAATAAGGCAACTAAAGAATAGAGGAGGAGTCTGATGAAGTAGGCAGAGAAATAGATGAGGAATAGAGGGGCTACCTCAAGCATACTGTGTGGGTGCAAGAATGTTAATCAGTGACTGTGTATATCACCTGCGTAAACCTCCTCACCTCAGCCAAAGACCTCACCCCAACCAACCACCAGCGTCCTAGTGAAATTAAAGCCGAAATATGTAACAGTACTTTGAAAAGATACCACTATACAGAGAAAAATATATTTAAAACATTGTATAATTCTGATGACTAGGAGTTTGATGTTTTAAATAACATAACCTTGAGGCTGGGCATGGTGGCTCACATTTGTAATACTAGCACCCTGGGAGGCCAAGGCAGGTGGATTGCTCTGAGCTCAGGTTCGAGACCAGTAAGAGCCAGAGTGAGACCCCATCTCTACTAAAAAAGCCGGGCGTTCTGGCAGGTGCCTGTAATCCCAGCTGCTTGGGAGGCTGAGGCAAGAGAATCACTTAAGCCTAATGAGTTGGAGGTTGCTGTGAGCTATGACACCACGGTACTGTACTGGGAGCCACAAAGTGAGACTTTGTCTCAATAAAAACATATTTGAAGGGTCAGGAGAAAACTTCTAAACAAGGATCAAAAATGTTTTCATTTAGTAAACGAGAAAATATCATGAACGGTATGTCAATCAGGTTGATAAAATATCTCAGATTGCATGTGAAGCCCCCACACTGTACCCCATGGTTGAATTAAT
>CAUYON010039335.1:0-40713 GCA_963573935.1 Arctocebus calabarensis | reverse complement strand
ATGAAAGCTATAGATTAGCTTCATATTAGGGCTGAGTACATTGGACACTTTTTCTTCCATTCTTGAGATACTTTGCTAAGAAGATTAT
This sequence comes from Arctocebus calabarensis, assembly GCA_963573935.1. NCBI lineage: Eukaryota > Metazoa > Chordata > Mammalia > Primates > Lorisidae > Arctocebus > Arctocebus calabarensis. The sequence continues at coordinate 40,625 of CAUYON010039335.1, read as the reverse complement.
GTTCTAGTTCCATCCATGTAAACGTGAACGAGGTAAACTCTCCATCTTTCTTTAAGGCTGCATAGTATTCCATGGTGTACATGTACCACAATTTATTAATCCATTTGTGGATCGATGGGCACTTGGTCTTCTTCCACGACTTAGCAATTATGAATTGGGCTGCAATAAACATTCTGGTACAGATATCTTTATTGTGATGTGATTTTTGGTCTTCTGAATATATACCTAGTAAAGGAATTATAGGATCGAATGGTAGGTCTATTTTTAGATCTCTAAGTATTCTCCATACATCCTTCAAAGGGAATATATTAGTTTGCATTCCCACCAGCAATGTAGAAGTGTTCCCTTTTCTCCACATCCACGCCAGCATCTCTGGTTTTGGGATTTTGTTATGTGGGCTAATCTTACTGGAGTTAGAGGATATCTCAAGGTAGTTTTGATTTGCATTTCTCTGATAGCATAGTACTCTTTACAATGACACACATGAGGGAGAGAGAGACAGAATGTTTGTCTAAGTATACAACAATGCAAGGATTAGGTAAATACTTTATGATATAGTCACATAGTGGAGAATTATCACGTTGCCACTGAAAATAGGTACTACATGAAAATAAGGCAATGGGAGATTTTTTTAACGGCACAAAAATACATCCAATGTTAAGAATAATAAAGCCATATATGAAACTATATAAAAGGTTTCTATTGGTCTTTGTAAATAGGAACAGCAACTATAACTAACACCAATAGGGGACTATGTGCCAAGCAACATTGACGGACATAACATCAAAATAAATAATGACTGTGTTTCTCGGTGGTATGATTATTTCTGCTTTGTGCCTTTTAATATTACTAGGTAATTTTTATTATCTTATTACAGGTGATAAGAATATAAAAGCAAGCCCTGATTATAAGCTTACATATAATTTTTTTTACAAATAGGTAACTTTTGGCTTTCTGAGATGATTTGTAAAAAAGTCCTTCCATTCTGAAATTGTCATATGCATAACCAAACATTCCCTTGGGGCATTTGGGGGGGTAGTTGCTTGAGCTAAAATCTTAGGCTGAAAGGGCCTATGACTATTTTTAGTGTATAATTTTAGGCCACTTCTGGGCCATCTCCTGGGACTTTCTGTATCAGGCTGGTTCCAGGTTTTGTTTCTGTCATATGCATTGGACAAGAGATTCCAGGGTGTTCTCTGCAAGGGGGGGGGACCAAATGCACATGCAGTTTTATAGCATCCTCGGAGTTATGAGCTCTCTGGGGATTCAGAACACATTGTTGCCGTATGCTTGATAAGCTTGGGAAGCACAGGTCTCCCTGCATTCTAAAATGACCCTCTTGCAATTAGAAATGAGATTTCCAGCAGGAGTTCTATCTTGGTATGAACAGCAGACAATAGCCTTTGGCGCTCTCTAACAAGATCAGTGAGCCAGGCTTTTCAAATTGGCTAAATTTATATTGCCCACTAGACCTTGTGAATAAATAACAAGGAAATTCTTTTGTTGGCTTGAAAATAATCTATACAAATTCTATCTTAATAATGGTCTCTCAACAGGCTATGCAAGAACCGGCAGGCAGGAGCCAGATTAGAGGACACAGACAGGATCTCAGAGTTCAGAGTGTCTGTAATGAAATGCTACACCTGCTGCCTCTCAAAGTGAAATTGATTGGATAAAAATTTAGCACACAAGAGCCATCCTGTGCTTGCTTCCCAGTCTTTCAGCACCTAGAGATTAAGGATCTATTTCCCTGCAGCCAGGAAGATGCTTTGAATTTCTAGGGAGGTAATTAGTGGCCTGCCTTAGAAGAGTTGCTCTGAATTTGAAAAATAAGCAAACTGGTTAGGACAATACCCCCTTGGCCACTCTGTCAGTTAATATTCATTCTGTGTAACACAAACCTGTTCCTATACCAACTATTATGAAAGAATTTATCTACTCACACAACTGAGAAGTCCAGGGGCTAATCCACCTTCAGGCATGGCTTGATCAAGGACTACAATGATGTTAACAAGATCTAATTCCTCTCTCTTTAAATTATAGCTCAACTAACCTCATATTGGTGTCCTTTTTAATTTGGCAATTATTTCTATCATGGTCAAAAGACAATCGTAGTGTCTTTAGAACTTATATCTGCTTGGTTTCAAATTTCTTATGAAAAGAGTAAGAATCTCTTTACCTAAAGGCCTACCCAAAAGTTCATTCTGCTTCACTGGCTCTGTTTAGGTCATATATGCTTCCCTGAACCAACCACTCAGACAAATGCTTGGTTATAAGTATAAACCAGCTTAGATCCAGTTCACATCTTTTCTCATGTAGTTAAGGGAGTTGGGAGAGAAACATCACCACTGCCCAAAATCGTGGATGAAGTTGAGGGAGGGCTGATTGATCCAGGTATATATTGATCAGGGTATATTTGCAAACAGGAACATGTCTGAACCTGGTTTCAAAGACCTCAAATTTAATACATCTACCAAAGAGAATTTTTAAGTGTGCCACCTCAGGAAGCCACTTAAAGGGTCGTCGGTGGAGAGCATTGTAAGCTATCTTCTCTTTCCTGAGGCATGGTCCATGGCATGATGGGAAACTCCCACGTTATCTTGCAACCCCTGCTCTTCACAGTGAATCCATCCATGCCTCCCACCTACAGCCCTTGCTCTCTCTGTACTTTTAGACATGTCCTAATGAAGGAAGGAAATTTCCTTCTTTACCATCGTAATAGTTACTATTTATTGCTCCCTTAATATGGACCTGGCATTGTGCAACATCTGTCATGCAAAAATATCATTTGATCTTCACAGAAACTCTAGGAAGTCACATCTATTGTTTATACAATGAGGAAAGTGAGGATCAGGAAGATGATGAAACTTAGGCAAGATCACATAACTACTAAGTGGAAGAAAAGGGTTCTGTTATATGAGTCCTGAACCGATGCTCTTAATTCTATGATGATTCAGTTAAGTTCCTTTCTCCCTTGGTTTCATATTAGTGTTGAATACATTGTATACTTGCTTTTCCAAGGGCATATAGCACACCTCTGAGTGAAAAGTTCAACTATAACTTGAACTTTACCTAGCAAGCCCATACAACGCAGCGTAACTATTTGTATCTCCATATTAATCTGAAATTAAAAAAAAAAAAGAAGAGAAAAATAAACTATCTTTCACAAGAGAGGTAAGCCAAAAACTTATAAAAAAGGAAATGCAAGTGCCCCCAGGCATAAGAGGGATGCCAGTTAAGACACCAAGATCACCATTTATCACCTATTAGGTTTTCAGTAACCAAAAGATGGACAATGCCTTCTGTTAAAGAGGCTGTGGGGAAACAGACCCTTTCATCAGTTCTAGTGGGAATGCAAAAATGGTACAATCCTTATGAAGAAAAATTAGCAGTTTTTGCCAAAGGAAAAAAAAAAACTATGTATGCATTTATTCTTTGACTCAGTAATCCCACTTCAAGAACTTTATTCCAAACAGAAATTGTCAAAAATATGAATGCACAAATGCACAAATCTATTCATTGTGGTGCTGCTATTTGTAAAAGCAAAAGATAAGAAAAAACCCAGATGTCTTTCAATATACCAGTTTAATAAATGGATGTTACATCTACTCAATAGAGTATTATGCCACTCTAAAAAGGAAATGAGGAATATAATCAGTCCCCCTTATTCTTGGATTCTATAGTTGCAGATTTACTCACTAGCTAAAATTAATTTGCAAACCCAAAGTCAAAAATGATGGACCATAGGCAGTATTCATAGACATCATGTGCATAGACTGGGAAAAATTCACACATGATCTCAGCTGAGGTCAAACAAGGAGACATACTGCTTACTTGTTTCGTTTCACGTTCTGTACTGGAAGCACCCTTTACACAGTCAATGCAGTGCCATGTTTTTGGCATTTTGAGCTTTCAATGGTGATTTCACTTATTCAAGATGGTCCCCAAGCACAGTACTAAAGTGTCTCCAGTGTCCCTAAGCGCAAGGCTGTGACGTGCTTTGTGGCGAAAGAAAACATGTTAGATAAGCTTTGTCCAGGCATGAGTTATAGTGCCCGAGTTCAATGTTAATGATTTAATTATATTGTATTAACTAAGGAGTCTTTAAACAGAAATACACATAAAGCAAGGTTTTTAATTGATTGGTTGGTGAAAATCTTGTGACCTGAGGCTCACAAGGATCTAACTATGTATTAGGATTTATTAATTCAGCATTCATAGGGGAATTAACATAGTTACTATGAGTGATGAGGACTGCCCGTATCTCTATATTGCTAAGATGTGCTCTCCAGGACACACACTAAGTAAAAAAGTGAGGTGCCAAAGCGTAACTATAGCATGCTACTATTTACCTAAGAAAGGGAACACATATGAAAAGATAGTTATTTCTTTTTATACACACATATACACTAAGAAAGAAAGCAGATAGCAAAAGATAATTATTTGTTTTTATATACTCATACATATAGGTGTGAGCATACATGTAAACAATGATAGACTAAATAAAAACTACAAAAAAGTAACCTAACAGAAGTAGTAAGAAGTATGTGAAGGGGTGGAGGTAGAAACTTAGACTTGCCTGAAAGCAATCTGTTCCAAACATTTTACTTTTGAAGCATGCACATGTTCTCCAAAATTATAAAATAAAATTATATACTATATAAAAATAGAGACATAGACCAGTAGAACAGAACAGAGAAGTCACACATTAAACTGTTTACCTACTGTCAATTGATGATTGACAAAACAGACAAGAACATACCCTAGGGGAAGAAAATCTTATTCAATAAATGGTGCTGGGGAAAACTGGACAACCACATGCAGAAAAATAATACAGGACCCCAATCTCTCACCATGTACAAAAGATGAATCAACGAATTAAATGTAAGGCATAAAACCACAAAACTTCTACAATAAAATGTTAGAAAAACTCCTCTAGACATCAGCTGAGGCAAAGAATTTATGACTGAGACTCCAAAGGAAAATACAACAATTAAAAAAATAAATACAGGTGGCTTAAATTAAAAAGCTTCTATACAGCAAAGGAAATGATCACCAGAGTAAATAGACAACCTATAGAATGGTAAAAAAATATTCTCAAACTATTTGTCAGACAAAGGACTAATATCTAGCATCTACCAAGAACTCAAGTCAGCAAAAAAAAAAAAAACCTCCAAAGTTTTCAGATGAGGATAGACTAATGGCCAACAAACTTATGGAAACATACTCACTATCACTAATCATCAGGGAAATGCGAATTAAAACCACAGTAAGATATCACTTTATCTCCATCATAATGGCCATTATTAAAAAGTCCAAAAGCAATAGATTCTAGCAGAGATGCAGAGATTTCATACACTGTTGGTGTGACTGCAAATTAATCCAAACTCTACGGGAAACAGTATAAAGATTCTTTTTTTTTTTTCTTTTTTCAGTATGGAGATTCTTAAGAGAACTAAAAGTAGACTAGCAACCCCACTACTGGGTATCTATCCAAAGGAAAATAAATAATTTTATAAAAAGGGACACTTGTACTGGAATGTTTTGTAAAAAAGAGACAATTGTGAAGATGTGGAACCAACCTAAGTGCCCATTAATTCATGAATATACAAAGAAAATGTGGTCCAGATACACTGTGGATTACTATTCAGCCATGAAAGAGAAAGAAATAATGTCTTTTGCAACAACTTGGGAACTGGAGACTGTTTTCTCCTGGAGTTAGACATGTCTCAGAAATGGAGAAACAAATGCCACATGTGCTTTCCAACCATGGGAAGCCAAATGATGGCCAGACATGGGCACAAAGAGCCGTAAAGAACATTGCAAACCAAGATGGGGAGGGGACAGTGGAAAGGGGGTGAGGGATAGAACACTTACCTACTGGCACAGTGAACACTATTCTGATGACAAGCACACTAAAAGTCCCAACATAAGTGTTATACAAGGTATGCATTTAACAAAAGCATCTGTACCTCTTTAATATTTTTAAATTTAAAAAATTACATTAAAGTTTTTTAAAACACAATCCCTTCAAACCCAAAGCAAAATAAACTAACCTGCATGAAGGTTATGGCAACATAGTGAGAAATTATGTTACATGACTTTAAAATACAGTAATTTGCCCATATATAGCTACTGAGATACAGCCTAAGGTTAAAAATAACTGTAAAGAAATTACAAGTTATTTTCATTTATCATACTGTTAGTTATAATATTGGTGTTGTTATTCTGGAACTGTTGTTAGAATGTGGTAGGATAAAGCAAGTGGGTAATTATGCTGGTGTTACTGGGGCCAAGTATTTTGTCACAGGGAAGCAATTCCTAAGGAAAGAATCAGAAAACTTCAGTATGAACCCTGGGACCTTAAATGTGAGTTAGAGAGATCACAGGAACGCTCAATCCATTTTCTTTAAAACACAATATGCATTTCCTAACTTTGTCTACTTAAAAGGCCTAGAAGCAATGACATCTCCCAGGCTGTGGTTTTTAAATACTATTTCCCACCAAAAGAAACTCAGGATTCTTGATTCAACGATCAATTCTTATTCTAGGGCAGGAAATACAAAAGATGAGCCCAGAATACCTTATTGTACTGGAGGCAAGAGAGTTATCAAAGACCACTGTACTCAGGAAGATTCCAAGGGGACCTCAGAAGAAATTTCTACTGGCCAAAGGTAGTTTAATATTAGCTTCAAAAAATATATATGAAATACATTTAAACAAATATGTTTTTTTAAAAAAGCAGTGACTTCAAATTAATGCTTTACAAAATAAGAAACCTCAATGGTCATCCCTGGAGGTGTTAGATCACCAATTTATTTTTCTGAAAACCGATCATAAAGGGAAACATAAAACATTTGATAGGGTTTTCCTGTATAAACTCTACTTTGGGGTAATCCTAAGAGTTGATGATGAAGTGTTTTTTTTTTAGAGAACTTTTTAGTTCTTTCTCAGCTACCAGTGAAGAAATGATAGAATACCACCCTCTGTAACCTTATAAAATAATGGGTCCAGGCAATGATCATGAACAGTGTCTAAAATAATTAGATGAAAAAGTAAAGAAGAACTTGATCCTGGCAAGATCAGGCTGCTACTAGGCTAATCCACAGGTAAATCTTAAGGAGAGTTAACCAGGCTTGATATGCATCTGAGTGTGATGCAGTGGAAATGAAATTTCATTTCCTTCTCCCCACAAATCGAAACTGAACCTAAATACCAATGTATAGGGCATGCAGAAGATAGAAGAACATGTTACATGATGCTGTAGGAGCAAATCAGCACAATTTACGATAAAGGAAACTCTACCCAGACAAATCAGGTTTTTAATAAATAAAAGGGGGGTGAAAGTGGGAAGAGGAATTTCAAATTAAAAGAGATTCAAGAGATATACTAACCTAATGCAGTATGTGAATCTCGGACTCGAATTCAATGCAATTAGTGGTATTGCACACATATAAAACACAGGAACACATGGTAGTTGAGGAAATTTGGATAGGAATTGGATATTTTATATTAAGGTATTGTTTTGGGTATGATGCTGGTATCATAGTGATTATATATATACAATATATTATATATAAAATATATATTATAATATATAATATTGTTTTGGGTATAATCATAGTGATTATATATATACAATATATTATATATAAAATATAATATATTATGTATATTATGTATTTTATATATTATAAAACATATTATATATAATATTATATATTAGGTGGCGCCTGTGGCTCAAAGGAGTAGGGCACCAGCCCCATATGCCAGAGGTGGCAGGTTCAAACCCAGCCCTGGCCAAAAACCACACACACACAAAAAAAGAACAAACAAACAAAAAACATTATATATTATGTGTATTTTAGAGATACATTCTGCAATAATAATAAATAAAATGATACATCATTTTGGAATTTCTTCAGAATAATGCAAGAGATGGAAGGCCATAGGATGGCCAACTATCTTGATTTGCCTGGAACTGAAGAAATTCCTAGGACTTTGAACACCAGTGGTAAAACTGAGAAAGTCCTGGACGAACTGGGATGGTTGGCCACCCACCCTGACAGTGACTGAGAGTAACAAGGAAACAAGACGGACTGCATCATTATGATGGTGGTGGCGGTGGTGGTGAAGGTGAATACTGAGCTTCATTTTAGTATTCTCTTTACTTTTGATTTGTTAGAAATTATCCTGGAAGGTGCTGTCTCCCCTGACAGTTGAGCCAGTTCCCCCAACTTCTACTGTGTTCTGACATCTGGACTTCCCTCTTAGTCCTGCCTCTGTCCCACAGCTCTCCGCATCCCACCTCCCCACAGTGCAGAGGTGGTGGGCATGGCAGTTAGAAGCACAGCTCTGGGGTCACACAGACCCCCACAGAGTTCAGGTGTTGGCTTTCCTTTAGTTAAATGCCTGACTTCTCCACAGTCACTTATGACCCTCTCAGACTCAATTTCCTCATGAATTAAGTTGCAAGCCAAACAATGACTACTTCATAGGATTGCTGTAAGAGTTCAGTGGGGAGATGTGTGCAAAGTGTTTAGGACAGTACCCGGGCATGCTCCATATCCTCTCGGGTATAAGACTCATGGTTTTCTTCAAGTTTCACATTGAACATCCCCAAATCAGAACTCTTTAAGATTAAAGTTGTATGGTCAGGATTGCACATGTTAGGGTGATAACCACGTCTTCTGGTTTCTGTATTTGATACTTTGACATCCTGGGGTCATGCTGAGCCTAGAGAGCCCACCAATGACTCCCCTGAAGAGTACGCTTTCTGTGTGCAAACCCCCCATACAGCCCTACCCACAACGTCCTCCTTTACAGGGCTCTCACACTCTGGGATACTCACTGCCCACCTGCCCACCTACCCCAGGTAGTAAACAACAGGGACAGTTCCTCTGCCACAGAGCCTGCCAAAACTACTCAAACTAGCTAATCCTAAGCCACCCATTTCTTTCAGCAGAAACCACAATAAAGGCTCTGGCCCGTGTTTTCCCCTCCTCCCTCTGCCTGTTGCTTCTCCATGTGGCCCATTGTGACTTGCTGCATATCCCTCCCATTGCTAGGACTTCCATCTATCAGTAGAAGCTTCTTTCGTTCTGATAGTCATGTCCATGTCTGTGTGTCTTACCATAGCTTATTAAGACAAATCCCATGGAGCCTTAGAGCAAACGAATAGAAATCAACTCTGGCTTGCTTAAGTAGACAAAGTCCACAGGAAGCTCATGGATGTTGTGGGTGAAGCTAGTGACCAGACTCAGAAAATAAGCAAAATTCAGAGAGACTTAGCAGCCCCAAACCCAGCCAAAGTCATGCCAGAAACTCATGACCTACAGAGGGTGTGATCATGCCAGAAACTCATTCTACAGAGGGTGTGATCAACCCTAACCCTAACCCTAACCCAAACCCTAACCCTAACTTCATTCCAAGTCCTAGCCACGAGTTCTGCTTGACCAAGCCTGTATCATGAACTACACGCCAGGTGCCAGGAGATAGGGGAGAAAAAATATCTGATCTCTTTGGCATCTATGATTCAAGACAGTATTTCCCACTAGATACACAAAGAAGGATTCTCCTAAAAGAAAGAATGACGTTCACTCCCTGAGTAACAAGAAAAGTCAAAAGACCACTAGAGAAGCCACAGACACATGCCAAGAAGATGAATCAGCTTTGCCTTGGCATTGCTGAGTGTGTGCTAAGCTCACCAAATATCTGGGCCTAATAAATCATGGAATTTTTCACGAGACTGTGTTAATTGATTCTTGGGCCATGAAGGACTAGTCAGGGAACCGTATTTTTATTGATCGCACTGATTCTGATGACTTTTCAGAGAAGCCTTTTAATTTCATCAGTGTCTATTTCCATTATAGGATTGCAAGTTTTACAGAGTAGAAGCTGCAGGTGAAAACTTAATATTCTTCCATTTGACTCAAAATTCTATTATCCATTGTAATAACACAGAGGTCAAGGAGGATGATTGGCGATAAAGGGAAGCATGTTGGAATGACTGAAGGATTGTCTACAGTCCAGGGGGTTCCATAAGGGCCTCAGGATTCAGACTATGAAGAGGCTCCACTCAAAGGTGATGTGACTTTGAACAATTTTTAAAAAAACAAAAAGAAGCAAATTTTAAAGACATTTAAACTATTTTTGATGTGTAAAATAAACCCGTCTACAATTTAATACTATTTCTCTCTCCATTCCATTCCCTGCCCCAAAACTTGTCATTAAATCGGTGGTAAATTTTCACACCAGTAAGAGACTGTAGTAAGTGTCAAATCAATTTTGGGTTAATAATACAGGGTTCAGGTGGACTCTGTCACAATCTTCTCCTCTGTTTTTCTTGACCTTGCTCTTGCCCGAACATCCTCACCTCTACAGAGTCCACAGTTCTGGCTCTGAGCTGGGTCTGAGCTGAGTGGAGTGTCCAGGAGAGGTCAAGCCTCTTACTTCTCCCTCATGGGTGGTGTAAGGATGCAGTCTTTGCAGTGAAGTCAGAGAGACCACTGGGGACAAAGGGCAGGAAGGCAGACCTGCAGGTGTGGATTTGTTCTCTTTGGCCTCAGCCTTGTTGCCAATGACCCCATGGTGCTTGGGGGAATTTGTCCTTGTTCCCTGTTGAGCTGCGGATCAGCAGGAATACACAGCTACTCCCTTGACACTCGCCCCTGTGACATACACAGGCCAAGGGCCACATGTCACCAGAAACACCCAGCTTCTCCCCAAATCTCACTTCTAAAATAGGTGAACTTTCCTTTATTTCAGTGAGGAATCCTCTTGCTTTACCTGATTATTAGATTCACTAGTTATGTGCCCAGAGCTATAACCCCACTGTCTCATTTAATCCTTACTAATGCTCCATCAATGTCAAAATTATTTACCTTCCCTCTTCCCATTTTGCAGATGATATAATTGAGCCTGAGGAAGAGTGAGATTCTGTCCTCTATAAAAAAAATTAAAACAAACTAGTCGGGGGTGGTGGCAAGTGCTTGTAACTCCCAGCTACTCCAAAGGCTGAGGCAGGAGGATTGCTCGAGCTCAGGAATTTGAGGTTGCAGTGAGCTATGATCGCACCACTGCACTCTGGAGCCTGGGTGACAGAGCAAGACCTTGAAGAAGGAAGGGAGAGAAGAGGAGAAAGGGGAAGAGGGAAGGGAAGGGAACAAAGGAGAAATGGAGACAGGATTTGACTCCAAACTCCTTTTAACTAATCAGCATTGGCTTCTCCTCTAAACATGCTTTTTTCTATAACAGCTTTATTGAGGTATAATTCACATACCATATGATTCATGCTATTAAAGTATACAATTCAATGGTTTTTACTATTCTTACAAAATTGTGCAATCATCTTCAATATCTAATTTCAGAATATTTTCATCACCTCCTGAAGAACCCTGTTTCCATTAGCAGTTACTTCTCATTCCCTAACCCCGGGCCCTGGCAACCAGAAATCTATTTTCTGTCTCTACAGATTTTCCTATTCCAACTATTTCAGATAAATGGACTTGTACAATGTGTGTCCTTTTGTATGTGGCTTCTTTAACTCAGCATAATGCTGTCAAGTTCATCCGTGTTGTAGCACAAATGAGTACTTCATTTTTTTTTAATACTCTGATATGTGGATACCACATTTTATTCATTCATCAAAGGATGTACATTTGAGTTGTTTCCATTGCTTTTTTGTTATCATGAGCAATGTGCCATGAAATTCATGCACAAGTTTTTGCGTGGATGTTATGTTTCCAATTTATGTGAGTATATACTCAGAAGTGAAATTTCTGGGTTATGTGGTAACTCTATGTTTAACTATTTTTTTTCAAAATTCAGAATGTCCTTTTTTTAATATTTCATTAATTCATTCAGCTATTCATGTATCAACTGTTTGTTGAATATTCATCATACATTAGGCATTCTTCTAAACACAGGGGCCTTTCAAAGCTTAAAAGCCATGATATAGATTTTCAACATAAGAATTTCAAAATTTCATATAAAAAAATAAAAACACAATTAAGATATTTTAAAAATGGGGAAATATTTGCCCCAAATAGTAAAGACAAATATTTAATATTCTCTCGCTCTCTCTTTTTTTTTTTTTTTGTAGAGACAGAGTCTCACTTTATCGCCCTCAGTAGAGTGCCCTGGCATCACACAGCTCACAGCAACCGCCACCTTCTGGGCTTAGGTGATTTCTCTTCAGCGAGTAGCTGGGACTACAGGCACCCACCACAACACCCCACTATTTTTCTATTTTGCAGTTTGGCCAAGGCTGGGTTTGAATCCGCCACCTTCAGTATATGGGGCCAGCGCCCTACTCGATGAGCCACAGATGCCGCCCTAATATTCTTTTATTTTTATTATTTGGGATTCATTGAGGGTACAAAGAATTAGGTTACACTGATTGCATTTGTTCAATAAAGTCCCTCTTATAATTGTGTCCTGCCCCCAAGAGGTGCCATACACATTCTTCTTAGTAAAGCATCACAAGAATGAAGAAACAAGAATACAATGTACTCAATTCTAATAAGAAGGTAGTAAATGAACTAAGACAAGGGGGGTCAGAGGAATGAGGGAGTGGGGAGAAGGAGGGTGATGGGGGTCACTGTGTATATTTAACTTTTAAGAAGCTACCAAGGTGTTTTTCTATTGTGGCTGAGCCAGTTTACATTTCCACAGGCAATGTATGAGCTTTCTCACATACCTGCCAGCATTTGTTACTGTTGGTTACAGCCCTCCTAGCAGGAGTGAAATAGTATCTTATTGTGATTTTGGTTTGCATTTTCCCAATGACTAGGGATGCTGAGTATCTTTCACATGCTTATTGGTCATATGCATATCTTCTTTGGCAAAGTGTCTACTCAAATTATTTGCCTATTTTTAATTGCATTATTTATCCTTTGTTTTTGAGTTATAGTTCTTTATTCATTCTAGGTACAAATGTCTTATCAGATACATTATTTAAAAATACAGTCTTCTATTCTGTGAGTTATCTTTCAGCTTTCCTGACAGTATTCTTTGAAACACACAAGTGTTTAATTTTGACGAAGTCAAATGTATACAGTTTTTCTTTTGTAGCTCACACTTTTGCTGTGATATCTAAGAAACTGTTGCCTAATCCAAAGTCCTAAAGATTTATTCTTATAGTTTCTTCTAAGATATGAGTTTTATGATTTAACTCATAAAGTTAAATTTAGGTCTATGATTTATTTTGAGTTAATTTTTACACATGAGGTTAGGTAGGGGACCAACTTCCCTTCTTTTGCACATGGATATCCAGTTATCCCAGAGCCATTTCTTGAAAAGACTATTCTTTTCCTCACCAAATTGTCTTGACACCCTTGTGGAAAACGTAAGGATTAATTTCTGGACTATCAATTTTCCTTCATGGATCAATGTGTCCATCCTTATGGCAATACTATACTGGTTCCTGCAGCTTTGTGGTAAATTTTAAAATAAGGAAGCCTAAGTCTTCCACCATCTATTTTTCAAAAGAATACTTTCTAGTTCATCTGGATCCTTTGTATTTCTATCTGAATTTGAGGAGCAGGTTTCCAAATTATGCAAAAAAGGCAGCTGATATTTTGATAGGAATTAGTATGAACCTGGTTCATAGTATGATATCAGTTGGAATATCATCATCTTAATAATATTAAATTTCCCAATCCTTAAACACAAGATGTGTTCCCATTTATTTAGGTCTCCTTTATTTCTGTGTTGTTTTGTACTCTTCAGCATATTAAGCTTTGTGCTTCCTTTGTTAAACTTAATCTTTTGATGGCTTTGTAAATAAAATTGTTTTCTAAATTTCCTTTTGGTTGTTTGTTGCTAGTGTATGGAAGGAAATTGTGTTTTGTATGTTGTCCTTATATCCTATTACCTTGCTAAACTCCTGTGATGAGTTCTAATAGATTTGTGTATGTGAATCCTTTATGATTCCTTATCTACATACACTAAACACTCCTTAGTAGGGGCCTAAATTTCTGGATGGTTTCTTTAGATGAAACCTTTTATTTAGGCTAGTAAGTATAGCCTCTCTCTTAGCCTGTTCTACTAGACCTTTTTGTTTTTGTTATGTTTTGCTAGTTTTTACTATCCAGGATTCATTCCATCTCTTCTGCAAATAGTAGCTCTATTCTTTTTTTTTTTCACTAGGAAAGCACTTCTTCCACTCTTAGTCCATAGCCTTTAGAGAACTCTAACACCAAGGCTGTCATGGCTAGCACCTGGCTGTCTTATCCAACTGCCTATCATAATTGGCTCAGGGAGAGACACTTGGAATAACTCAGCCAATGAGTTACAATCTCAAGACTTTGAAAAGCCCAGTATAAGATCATACATTTTTTTTCCTCTGCCACGCTCAGAGTTAACACAGACAAATGCTGAGAAGAGAGATGGAGATTGGGTCTGACCACATCACTTCAACACAGAATCACGTTATGCTAGATGCTCAATACAGTCCTTGACTATTCTAGTATTTTCTTTGTGCGTTAGCCAGTTGAGGATAGGTTATCTGTCACATGCACTGATGTTACCATGGATAAGACATTGCTACCCGAAAGAGACCAGTCTTTTCCCTTTGCAACTCCAAAAGGGCTATTTTAAATGAATTGTCTGGTGAACAAAGTGTAGCAAATCATTTTTTAAGTTAGTGTTTTACTTTTTCATTCTGTGAAGTAAGTTCAATTCAAGAAAAACTCATTTTCTTTAGAAGCTTACACAATTCATTTACTTAGGTCTGTGTTTGGCAATGCACTTGGCTTGAACTCCACGTGCAAAACCTCTGGTGGCTAATTTGATATATAACACTGCAGGCTTCCTTTTCTCCCAGCAGTTTTTGCTAATGGAGACTTTGCTATCACAGGGTCTGGGCCATGTAGACTCATCTCCCCAGTATTTTTTAAATTAATCCCCTTATGCTTATTGGGAAGTAACTTTGAGGAATTGCATAATATCAAACATTGGTAAGCAAGAAAAAGAAATTTTAAGTAACCAGTTTCACAAAGGAGGCTGTTTACTTCTAGTCCTTCCTACAGCTCATGAATTCCAACCTTGAATTCCAGAAAGAGAAAGCTACCCTCAGCTTATGATTTAACATTCACTAGAACTGCAGAGGTTTTCGGTTTGGGGTACAAACAGCCATCCCTCTGGCTCAATTCTTTCAGCTGTTAGGGAACAGGGAATCACTCTAGGGTAGGAGGGTCTTTCATCTCCCAGCTATAGATTTGTTTGGAGAAGAGGGGATTGTGGAGATCAGAGCATGGTCCACCCTAGGCTAAATGCAGTCAATTTATAAGTTGGCACCTTAATAATTCTTTCCTAAGTAATTCTTTCCACAGTCTTAACACCTCAGATTTGGAATTCCTCAAACATGGATAGAAAAATACGCCACTACCCCTCACTAGAATGTCCCCATGGAAAAGGTCCTGGACCACTCTGAGCCTCAGGCTCCTTTTCTGTGAAATGGAGTTAATAATAAAACCTACCTCATGGGACTGTTCTGAGGACTGCATGAGATAATGACAAAAAATGCACTTAGTCCCTAGTATTAAAATACTTCTTAAATATTATGATGTTTCTTAACCTGTGTAATATTATGATACTTCTTAACCTTCATGGGAATGAAGGACATTCCCTGCCTCCCTCTAAAAGGATGTTCACAGTCCATTTTCAAAACCCCAGGTGGTTAAGAGGAGCAACTTGGCTTGATTTGACCCAGGCTACACAAAGTTGGCCTCTCTGAACCTGGCACTCTCCTTGAAGGAACATGTATTTCAGCACATGATGACATCCCTTTAAATACCAGGGATTTTAGCTCTAGAAGCATGTATTGGGCTTTTCTGTCTAGTTTTTTAAAAAAATAATGTTGGCTGCCATTTTTTTTTCCTCCCTTTGCTTATTACCAAGTTTCATATGGGTCAGGGAGTGATGTCATTCTGCTTTCCAGAGCTATCATTGTGTTCATCTCACCAGGTCTTCTTAAATCCTCTCTTCTGAAGTTTACCCAGAAATGACAAGGAATCACGAGCTGATTCCATGAGCATGCATGCAGAGTGATGCTCCCAAGGTAACAATGTTTTGCAGTCAACACATCGGAGTGAACCATGTGGATGTTATTGTCCCTACTTGTGGACCTCGCTGAATCTGCTCTTGGCGGTCAGAGCTGGCATGTGACTGCAACAATGGCAAAGGGGGGTGTCAGAATGCAGGATGAATGAGGCTCAGAGTAATTTTTTAGAGGCAGATCATGTACATATTAAAGCAACAAAATCATATTGGAAAAACTGGCCTGAAGCAGGGATTCAGCTGGAAAAGCTGTTGCACACAAGTCTGTTTTGGAAACCTCAGTAAAACTGGCTACACTCAGTGACCAAGCTGGTGCCATGCTGTAATGGAATTTTCCCAAAGTATATGTGGTAATGGGACTAAGCATGTTTCAAAAAGTAGATACACTTGGAATCCTGTTTTGATTTAAGAGAATAAATATTATCAGTCCTATCACAGCCTGGTTTAGAAGAGAAAAAAAATCCAGTTTTCTCCTGGCATTTATTAATTTCTTCATCAAATATTTACTTAAGACCTACTGTGTGCAAGGGGCTGGAAATAAACATAGTGAAAAATAAGAAAGACAGAGTGTCTGTCTTTATAGGGTTTCCATGGTGCTAGGGGAGTCAAACAAAGCATTTCACACTTAAGTATTCAATTATAATCATGACCAATGCTTTAAAGGAGAACTATGGGGCATTCTGCCTGGGAATGTTGGGAAACTCATCTTACTGTGGATGGATGATCAGAAAAACTTTTCCTGAGGAAGTAGCACTTAAGCAAAATACTAGCAGATGTGAACGAGTTTACAAGTGGGGCAGGGGATGGAAACGGATTCTAAGCTAAGCAAATGGTATGTGCCAGGCTTCAACACAGAGGCAACAGTGACATCTGAGGTAATGGGAGCAAAGGAAAGGTGAGTGAAGGTTCTGGAAAAGTTACTACAGGCCTTTGCATACACTGTGCTCCCTGCCTAGAACACAAAGTAATGCCAGACCACACATGCAGGGCAAGGGCCAGGATTTGGCTCTAGTATGTGGGCAAGGAGGAGCCACTGAGGATTCCAGGAGAATGGCAGAAGAGCAGTTTAGTGTTTTTGAAAGATCATTCTGGCATCGATGATCAGTGTGAAGAATAAATTGTAACGGAGAAGGAGGAATGTAGATTCAAGAAGTAGTTAAGAGAAAAACAAAAGCATTTACGAGTAAAAACCAACAATACTTAGAAATCAACTGGACAGTGAACCACCAGGTCAATTGACAGACGTGCACGACTCCATGACATACTACTGGTAGATGTATTTTATTTTAGAGAGAAATTTTGGAGTTGGAACAATTTCCAGTAATTGTTCCACAGCTGCCCTATCTGGGCTTCATTTAGTGAGACGAAGAAGAAGCATGAGTATAATAAGCACTAGAATGTGAAATGATTGTTAGATGATGCAGTAATACTGGGGAAATGTGAGCACAGTGTGTCTGAAGTTAGCTCAATTTGTTTCAAGGCTTCAACCATCAGATGGATGGAGTGTGACTTCCCCCAA
Source organism: Arctocebus calabarensis (assembly GCA_963573935.1). Lineage (NCBI taxonomy): Eukaryota > Metazoa > Chordata > Mammalia > Primates > Lorisidae > Arctocebus > Arctocebus calabarensis. The sequence goes on along the minus strand of CAUYON010039335.1, from coordinate 23,044 downwards.
GAGGGACTTAGAGGCCTGGGAGAAAGCTGTACAAAGAGGACCCAGAAGTGTGTTTTAAGGATGACCATCACAGAGGTAAAATTTGGACTTGGGATGTTCATAAGGCATATATGTGAGCTCCAATTCCTACTTTGCTCCTTACGTTAAGTGATTCTGACTGTGACATAAATCACTGTACCCTTCTAAGATTCAAATTTCTTCTCTTAAAAGTGGGGATGGAAGGGGCAAAAGAAATGTAGGGGATTCATGGTGTTTAGCTCAATAAATATTAGCCCTGAGAGTAGTTATAAAGAGCCAGCTAAAATCTTATTTCTAATAAAATGATAGTAAATAGCTAATGGTTGAGCACCTGTAATGTGCCAGCAACTATTCAAATCACTTATATCTATTAATCTGTGTGGTCCTACAAACAATCCTCTGAAACAGGTTTCATCATTATACTCATATTGCTGATAAGAAAACTGTGGCTCACAGACAGGGAGTTGCAGAGTCAGGATTCAAAACCAAGCAATTTGAGAGGGCATTAAAGTAAAACAAGTTCCCATGCAACTTATAAGGCAATAACAGGCAGAAAGAGAGGCTGAAATTTGTATTAATCACCTCTGTGATTCCATACTCTCAATAAATTCAGGTGGCAAAACCCAAGTTGACTGCACAGAGGCACAGTGCTCTGAAAAATGTAACTCCGTGCCATGCTGGTGAAGAATGAAACCTGCCAAATGTTGGTTTCACAGCATTCCAAATGGTCCCACCCTTCACCTTATGACAAAGGAACAACAACTTTAATTCGTATGCCAACTTATCATGCCCTGGCATTCCAAGGTACTTTGCAAGGGAGAAAGTACAGTGGTTCAATGGTACAGTATGTCATGCCGTGCTGGGTTAATGATAGAAAGTAGACACAGAGACGTGGCCTCCAGCTTAGATTTATAGAAGGAAACTCAGTTTGGGACCTGAGCAAGTGAGCCCAACCTAGCCTGGAAAAGGTTGACTGTCTGAATTAACCTCTCCTTTTACACTTCTTGGGAGAAATGCTGCAAACTCAAAAACATTCATAGAAGCCAGCTATCTTATGCAAGGTGGTTTGATTATAACCACTTTTAGGATGACAAATGGTTGTATAAGGTGGCCCTGGGAGATCTAAACCTTTCATGCCATAACTTGTACAAAGGTCATTGAATGCTGATAAGCAATAATGCTGTACGCTGCTATTAGTTAAATGCCTGCTTCCCTAGAGAATCCCATGAGGACAAGAGATGGGTCAGTCTGATTCAGTGCCTCATCACAGCACTGAGCATGATGCCTGGGAAAATAATAATAATGAAGAGGAAGAGGAAGAAACTGAGGAGAAGGAAGAAGAGGAAAAAGAAAAAGGAGAAAGGGTAGTAACCATTTACATTATTACATGATCATGATAAACCCATCACAGTCCAAAGAACTATGAATTGACATTGATTTATGACAACAGTCCCAATGAGATGGATTTTATTACTAACACATTTCATAAGTGAGAAAACTGAGGCATCATCCACTGCAATAACAAGATGACTCTGCTACTTACTAAAAGGTAGAGAGAGGATTCCAACTCAGGCCCTGACTTCAGAGTCTGTTCTCCTAACCAACATAACATGATGCCTTCAGTAAGAGAGGAGATCAGTCAGTACTTGTGGAATAAATGAATAAGGAAGTGTTCTAGAAACTCCCGTAGTAGCCAAGGAGTACACAAGTGCCTTCTTAAGAGGGTATTTTGGAATTCCTGGAGTGTTTTTTAAAAACACCACCTATTTCCTAGCTATGTCCTACCCTCACTGGTGTTGAGTGAGAAAAGCATGCTTTCTCACTCAACATATTGAAATGGCCTTTGGAAATTATGGTTTTAGACCAGTGTTCTTCACACCTTCCTGCATGTTAGATTAACGAGAGATCTTTGAAAAATACAAATGCCTTTGCCCCATCTGAAATGGGTTAAATTAGAACTGTTGGGGTAGGACCTGAGTATTGGAATTTCCTAAGAGCCACCAAGGATACTCAAGATTGAGAAGAACTGATCCACTCTCTTCATTGAAAAGCAATCAGAGAATGCCCTAGGCTCACCTCATTCCCCTTCCTTAGGTATTAGCTCAGAGGTGCAGATATCATTTCAAATGTTTAATTTAATTCAACCACTTCATGAGTACCTGTGTTTCAAAAAAAAAAAAACAAAACACCACTTTTATGACCCTAAAGCTTAATAATACAAATATAGAGATGAGTATATAACATTGTCATAAAATACAAGAAAATATCATAGAAACAGGAAGGAGCAGGACTGACAGGAAGAGAGGCCCTAAGTAGAACAGTCGCTCTGGGCAGTCCAGAAAAGGTCATAAAGATGTGCAGAGAAACAGGGTGCAGAAAAACCAGAGAATGAGTGGGCATCTCATTTTTAAGCTTTTTCATTTTGAGATGATTGTAGATTCACAAACAATTGTAAAAAACACTAAGAAATCCCATCTATCCTTCACCCAGTTTTCTCCAATAGTAACAACTTATATACTTATAGTACCAAATCTCATCTCTTTCCTTTTTGATAAAAGGCTCTGAGAGTGAGCAGTGGTTTAAAAAATAAATAAAGTTGATTTAGTTTGTTTATGTGATGTATTATATTTATAGTTTTATGTATATTGAACCAACCTTGAGACCCTGGGATAAAACCCACTTGGTAATGTTGTATAATTCATTTGCTATGTTGCTGGATTCTGTTTGCTAGGATCTTATTGAATATTTTTGCATCTATGTTCATTAAAGATATTGGTCTATCATTTTCTTTTCTTGTTGGGTCTTTTCCTGGTTTGGGAATCAGGGTGATATTTGCTTCATAGAATGAGTTGGGAAGTATATTTGCACCAGATTATTCATTGTAGCTCAATTCATAATAGCCACATCATGGAAGAAGCCCAAGTGCCCATTGAGCCATGAATGGATTAATAAATTGTGGTATATGTATACCATGGAAAATTATGCAGCCTTAAAAAAATATAGAGACTTTACCTCTTTTACGTTTACATGGATGGAGCTGGAACATATCCTACTTAGTAAAGTATCTCAAGAGTGGAAGAAAAAATATCCAATGTGCTCAGTACTACTGTGAAACCAATTTACAATCACTCACACTTTCATATGAAGAATAGATCACAACTATGGCCCAGGATGTAGGAGAGAGGAGGGGGGGACAAGAGGGAAGGGAGGAGGTCAGATTGAGGGAGAGTGAAGGGTGAGGGATCACACCTATGGTGCATAATGCAAGGGTACTTGTCAGATTTATTAAGTAGAGAGTATAAATGTCTTAACACAATAATTAAGTAAATGAGATGAGGTTTATATTAACCAGTGTGATGTAAATGCTCCTAATTCTATATGAAATCAGCACATTGCACTTCATACATGCATTAATGTATACATAATCTGTGTTTATGATTTAATAAAAAATAAAAAATAAATAAAGTTGAAAGTATCCTATCAAGTAACTTAATTATGAGCATAAATCAACATTTTATTTCAAACTTGTGGCAAGGCAAGAGACGGTAGACCTTGGCAGGAACATTTTATAGGAAAAGAGGAAAGTGAGAGAATCATTGCTAGACTGGATATGTGCAAAAATAATGTCTGGTTAAGAAGATCATTAGACCCTTGACTGACAGCCAGATAAGTAGGTGGGTAGGTAGGTTCCCAGAAGAGGTCTTAATCTCATTAAAGTTTAATGTAAACCTGCTTAAGCATTTTATCACAAATCTTAATTTCCTTCCTGGTAGGAGGCTGTGAATTACATCATGAAAATACTTTTTTCAAACCAGGTTTGGGACAGTTTTTCTTTATCACAAGCCAGGGAGCTTAGTGAAGCTTTGAATGCCCACCTTGAGTTTTTTGAAAGACAACACCAAGAGCTAAGGACTTGGGAAAAATGACCAATGAAGAGACGCATAGGTGATGGTCCAAAAACATAGATTTTAGCTTCTGTGTGACATAAATAACTTAGTTTTTATTATGTATTATTTCCAAACTAGACTGCAATTTCTCTGTAACAAAAGTTTCCAAGACAAGCATTTTATCTATTACATTGATTCCCCCCCTTGAACATTTTTATCTAGCAGATAGTAGACAGATAATGAAATACTGACTGACTGAATGAATTTCTAAACCCTCAGACAATAAGTAACATGGCCTTCCTTATACTTCAAACATGTTAGGGGTGTAGATACTTAAATAGTGACTGTACTTCAAGAATTAATATTTGAGTAGAACACATACAACTGTATTTATATACACCAAGGTTAAAGTATGAGAATAATTTTAGCCTTATCTTAGACACAAACCTCCACCCAGACAAAGAGGATTCAGGAATCACTCAAGAAACCATCATTGGCTGGGCACCCAAAGCACAGTGGTTATGGCACCAGCCACATACACCAAGGGTGGTGGGTATGAACCCAGCCCGGGCCAGCTAAACGATGATGTCAACTGCAACATGGTGGGTGCCTGTAGTGCCCCCTACTTGGGAGGCTGAGCAAGAGAACTCTTTCTTAAGCCCAAGAGTTTAAGGTTGCTGTGAGCTGTGACACCATGGCACTCTCCTGAGGGCGACATAGTGAGACTCTCTCTCTCTCTCAAAAAAAGGAAAGCCATCATTGTAATTATGATGATGATGAACAAATCAGTGGATGCTGGGATTGAAGGGGGGGCCTGATTATGAAAGGATAGCATAAAGGAATTTATTTTTGGGAGGGCTGCTCTGTATCCTAATTGTGGTAGTGATTATACAAATCTATACATCCATTAAAATTCATAGAACTATGCACAATAACATGACTATTTTTAAAAATTTGCCACTAAAAGCCTATTGAAAGAATAGTTTGTGTGGGGGGTGGCATGCTGCTAGCCCATCCACCATTGCTTCCTTCTTGTGGACTGGTCCCCATCTCCATATGTGGTTAGGTCTCAGGATGATACTTAACTGTGTTGCTGCACTTCCATCTTCATCCTTCAGACACCAAACTAGATCAGTCTTTCTCAAATATTTGAAATTTCGATTACAGCTACAGGTGAGTCTCTAAGAGTGTCTGAAATGGTAACAACACAAGCTACAGTTGTGAGCTAGCCACATAGAAAGATCTGAGAGTGCTGGTTTCCAAAGTAAGAGAAAGAAGGTTACAAACTCACTTGAAAGAAGTAGAGATAAGGGAAAGGAGGGGAGAATGAGGTGGGGTAGGGAACGAGAAAGGGGGAGGAAGACAGAGAAGGAAAGAAATCTCATTTCAGAGCAGGCAACAGCTGCAATTGTCAATGTTTTCCAAAATGAGACAATATGAGAAAACATCTCTTCTATTATAAGAATACCAAGACTTACCCCAAACATGAAAAAAAAAAAAATCTCTTGGAATGATGATTCTAATATAAAGCATAATTATAAGCATCAGAATTTTTATATATATATATCTCTAAATTCCAGTAAGATCTCCTGTGAAATCATACCACAATGCTGAAAAATGCAAGCCCTTTCACTAAACATGGTACTTTTCTTTCTGTAGCATGAATATTAAGGGGAGTTGTAGATAAAAATCTTACATCTGAGTTATAATTTAGAGTTTACATGCCACTTTCTTATTTTCTATTTCATTTTTATCATTATGACAGGCCTTTGAGGCAGTTATTATTGTCGAAACTTTACAGGTGAGAAAATTAAAACTCAAAGAGTGTACCTAATATCCCCCAGATACTTAGTTTTATAGCTAAGACAGATATCTTCTGACTCCATGAATTCATCTTTTTCATAATCATTAATTACATTTATGCCTACCAAACAAACAGCTCTGCAGACAAAGCCCAGCCTGATGGGGGATATTTTCACTATTCTTAGATGCTACTACCAGCTTTTAGGTCCCAGACCTCTAATTTTATTACTCACAGGTATGTGATGATATTAGCACCCCATCCTCCTTGTACAGATTTTGAAAGCAGGCCCTCATAATTCAAATCCAAGGTCACCCTTTGGGCATATTAATTAGTAATTGTACAAGCCTGGAAAACCAATCCAAATATCTCTTGACTTCAAGAACAGTTCTTTCTTTCATTATATGGTATTGTCTCTTTGGTTACCTTATTCTCTTATTATTATTATTATTAAATCATAGCTGTGTACATTAGTGCAATCAAGGGGTACAATGTGCTGGTTTCATATACAATCTGAAATATTTTCATCAAACAGTTTCACATAGCCTTCATGTCATTTTCTTAGTTATTGTATGAAGATATTTGTATTCTGTATTTAGTAAGTTTTGCCTATACCCGTCTAAGATGCACCACAATGGTTACCTTATTCTCAACTCTAGAACTTAAAATTCCCAACTAGGCCTGAGTGGTAGAGACATGTGTTCCCTAAGGTCATAAAATTTTTAGAGCTAAAAGAAACACATTCTTTCCCTTCCAAGTGGATAGGGGTAGAATAAAATCTAAGGTCAATTATTTTTAATTGTGTGCAAATGTTACAGTAGAATGAGTTGGACCTATATATTCCAACATAAAAATATATTCAAATAGAGTGTTGAGAGTAGTGGAGGAAGCAAATTGTAAAACAGCTTAATTTTTTGCTTAAAATAAAAGGGGGAAAATAAACAAATTTATACAGGAATGTAAACAGCTAGAGTGTTTCTCTGGAATAGTGTCATTAATTGCAGGATGAGTCAATGGATTAGTCTGGGGCCTCTAAGAGCACAGTTTCTCTGTTCTTAAGGATAGGACAGAGAGCCTATGAGGAGGGCTGCTTGCATGCCTACCCTGCTACCATGGTATTCATTGGGAAAGTAACTGCAAGAGAGAAACAGAGTGAGAGAAAAGTGTGTGTGTGAGTGTGTTTGTATGTGTGTGTACATGTAAACTATGAGATCTGTGTATGAAAGGGCTTTGGTAGCCTAGGACCTGCACCCAAAGAGACTAACTACTGGAACATCCAGGAGGGATGAAACCCTGGGTCACTGAGTTTGGAAGCAATGTAATCCCAGGTCATTGCTACTTTATGCTGTGCCAGAGTTCGAGGATTCTACTACCATAGCCAGAACCTGTCTTTCAAGAGTAACAGTGTGAAAATGAGAACTAAAAGAGCCAAAAAAAAAATGTTAGTCTTCAACTAACTGTGGGGAATTTTTATTTCTATTTAATTTTTCTTTCCAAAGCAGTGGCAAGCAGACCCACCACCATGAAAAGTATAAACATCTCTGTGTTATTAGAATTACTGTAGGAGAAATGATCCAGGATAGGAAAAAGACATACTCATTATATGAGGTTTCAGAGATATTTAATTTAGATAATAAAATAAATGTGACCCATCTCCTACTTTTGGTTATGACAGTGGCTTATAACACACTAAATTTTCTGCCAATAATAACTAGAATATTTGGGAGGAAAAAATTCTAAAGGTTGCTTGAAGCCATTGAAGGGCAATCAAAGCAGCCAGAAGTTGATGAGGCAACATCATAGAGAGATGAGAGTAATATTAAGGTAAGCGCTATATTACCCAGTATGTTTTCCTCTAACCCATCTGCCAAGTTGTTTCCCTCTGTGCCTGGCATAGAGGCCAAATAGAAAGCAGCAGCCTGCTTTTAGTTTCCTTGGAAAGCTGGAGAGACAAAAAAAAAAAAAAAGTTGAAATTCAAATACTAAAGCATCCATAATTTGAAGGTCCAAGATCTTGGAGAAGAAAAGAATTTATGAGCAGTGAGTCTCAAATTCCACATACACTTTTCCCTCTAGGTATTTGAAAGCTTCCAAGGTGTATGTGCATGAAGCAAAAGGCTGAAAGCCCAGGAAGAAAGTATGTGCTAAGGAACTAAGAAGCTAGGATTACAGAAAGAGACTTTATAGGTTCAAGGATGCCGAAGGGAATAGATGCTGTTTGGGGAAAAGGGAACAGACCTTGAATTAAATTGAAACTGCCAGTGGGCACTGCCCTTGGATTAGGGATTACACTTTGGGAATATGGACAAGCTGAAAATAGAGAAAATTTTGCTCACAAAATCTGAAACCTAGACTCCACTAAAACAAGGTAATCTGCTAACACTCTTTCTGCCTGACAGAAAATAAAGCAAATCTCCTATAGAGGAAGATAATATTGTATTGAGCTTCTACAATCTTGCATACAAGACATTCAGCATTCTACAAAAATAGAAATTTTCAGGCACCCTGGGAGATAGAACCAAGAGTCTAAAACCCAATGATAACATAGAAACTACATAGAAATTAGCATAGAGATAACCCACATATTGAGTTTTTACACAAGAGCCTTAACATAACTATTATCATTATTTCCCAAAACAGTGGGAAAAATGGAGAATTGATTATAGGATTAGAATTCCTAAGAAAAGGACAAAAGGAAATTCTAAATTGAAAAAAATGGTAACTCAAATTTATAATTCAGTAATGATGTCAACAGAGGATAAAACTGAACAAGGACAATGAATACAACGAAAGGTAAATAAGTAGAACATACACAGGTAACACACTGGTGTGGAGATGGAAGAGAATGAAAAACAAGAGTGTGTGTGATCCAGGAGACATGGTAAGGAAGCTTAGCAAATGTGTAATGAGAATCTCAGAAAAACAGAATAGAAAATATAGAAAAGAAATATTTAAAGAGAAAAGGACTGGAAAATTTCCAAAACTGATAAACGAGTAATCTGCAGAATGAAACAGCTGTACAAACGCTGAGAGGAAACAAATACAAAAATAAAACATATAGGTACATTGTTGAAAACCAAGACAAAATAAAAGTTTCAAAAAAAAAAATCCACAACAAAACAAAATAAATAAAAAAAAAAAACAGCCAGAGGAGAGAGAAGGCACATTACTTTCCAAGGAATATCAATAAGACTAACAGCAGATGTCTCAACTGAAATGATGGAACCTAAAAGCAATGAAATGATATCTTTAAAACACTGACAGAAAATAACTGCTGAGCTCAAGGGTTTTTTTAAATTTTATTAATTTTTATTATTATTAAATTATAATTGCAATCTCAAGTTTTATATACAGCATGAAGGTGAAAATAGAATAGATGTATTTTAGATAAATAAAACCTAAAAGATTTAATTATGGCAGACTAGCAGGAGAGGAAATATTAAAGGGGGGTTGTGGGTAGAAAATAAAAACAACAATTCTAGAAGAAAACAAGACAATATTGGAAAGAATAAGTTCTAAAAATAATAAATATATGAGTAAATTTAAATGAATGTTGGAAAATATTCTTTTTAGTAAAGTATCTCAGGAATGGAAAAAAAAATATCCAATATACTCAGTACTACTGTGAAGCCAATTTATAATCACTCACACTTGCATATGAAAAATGAAACACAACTATAGCCTAGGATGAAGGAGAGAAGGGGAGGGAGAAGGGAAGGGAAGGGGGTGGGTTGGTAGAGGGAGAGTTAGTAGGGGGACCATACCTATGGAGCATATTGCAAGTACAAGTTGGATCTATGAGGTATAGAACATAAATGTCTTAATGGTGTAATTAGATAAATGAGGTGAAGTCTATGTTGATTAGTAGGACATAAGCACTCCAATTTGTATAAATAATCAACACATCGAATCCCGTAACAGCATAAATGTATGTATGATCTATGTACAAATGACTTAACAAAAAATAAATAAATAAATAACAAAAAAAAGTCATTGCACAAAAGTTACTGACTTGTATAGATATTTTTAATAAACATGCTATAGCTGAATCTGTTAAGGCAGAAAGAAAATAAATAAATAAATGAATGAATGTTTACTAACAAAACACTGGTAGTCTCTCTTGCAGTGTTTGCTATATTTTCAGAATTAAAATATGTAACAAAAATGAAATAGGAGGAGTTAAACAGAAGTAAACTGCTGTAAGATTTTAGTTTTGTCTGAGAAATAGGGAAAAAAGTGGTTACAAAAAGCAGACCTTAATAAGTCGATGATGCATATTAAAAGTTTGGCTGAAATCACAAAAAGGAAAATAACAGAATATATACTAACAATTATAGGGTTAACAATTCCCCTATTTTCTTTCTGAGTCCCAATCAAAAATCACAGAATGCCTTGACTGTCCTATGACCCAGCCAGTTGCAGGTTTTTCCCAAAAGGCTTAAACCCAATCTTGAGCCTTGAACATTCCCAAGCATTAACAACATTACCTAAGCTCTTGTTTAAAAAAAATGCTGTAAGAAATTGGCCCCAACTCTGATCCAAATACCTTAAACTCTCATGAGAACTCCATCGTATCCTGCCCCCTCACCACAGAGATACCTAGATAGATCACCCCTTTTCTGTAGCTGTCCAACACAAGGATTGCTATAGCACTCTGTAAGTTCCTTTAATAATGCCTTGCACAGATGACTCTGATGTTTAGTGCCTCTTTCTCTGAAATCTCAACCAGCCCATCTTGAGAAAGTTTGGAGTACTTCTTTATAGGCTCTCCGCTGCTTTGGCTTTTGGAGCAATTCTAGTCACGGGCTTGGTGGGATGAAACAAGCTAAAAAACAAGCCAAATGGAATAATAAAAACTAATCAATTAATCCAAAAGATACTACAAACAATAGTATGATGAAACATTTTAATAAAATGTTTTAGTAATTAACATTAAATGTTAGTGGACTAAATAATCAGTTGGAAGAAATTTTCAACCTGGATAAAAACAAGTTATATATTACTTATAAGATACAGGCTTTTGATATAAAAATCTAGAAAAGTTGAAAGCAAAAGGATGGCAAAAGGTATATGGTAATATGCCAAAGCCAATGTAGTTAAACTAATATCAAACAAAGTAGACTTCATTTCAAGAAATATAATAGAGGTAAAGATCTGTATAAGAATAATTCACAAGAGCATTTTCCACTATGGATTTTAAGCTGGAACTCAACCAATTATCCAGCAATATATACTTATATATGTAAACATATTGTAGTAGAGTCATAATGGAACATTTTGCTGCAATTAGAAAAAGTAAACTTCTATTAGACACAAAATGACAGATGAATTTCATAGATAAAATGTTGAACAAAAGAAGTCAGAGCCATATGAGGACTTTTCCAGTTCCATGCGAAACAAAGAATTGTTGTTTCCAAATCATGAAAGTATGATGTTGGTATTTTAATGGAGATTGAATTGAATCTGTAGATTACTTGCACATCTTTTGTAATATCCTGGATTGAGTTGAAATATATTCTTCTTAGTAAAGTACCACAAGAATGAAAAAGCAATTATCCAATGTACTCAATACTAATATGAAGCCAGTAGACAATCTGATACATGCCCACATAGGTAAAAAATTCATTTCAATTCAAGTTGGCGGGAGGAGTAATGAGGGACGGAGAGTGGGAAGGAGTTGGTTGTTCTCACTGAATGAGCACAGGGTGGAGGTGTTTGGCACATCTTTAATGTGTGGGACTTAGCCATAAGAGGGTCTCTACTGAACAAAATCAAATATTTTGGCCTGGTTGTTTGTAGCCTCATATTAACCTAAAATAAATTTACTTTTAAAAAAAGTCAGAGCCAATAGGGCTCATGCAGTATGACTCTGTTTATCAAAATCAAGACAGAAAAAATTAATGAATGATAATAAAAGTCAATAATGATAGTTCTGAGGGAGGTAATGACAGAAAAAGAACATGGACATCTTTTAGGGTTCTAGATAATGTTTACATATTGATCTGGGTAATGGGTTGACCATTGAACATTAAAAGAGTACACTTAAGATTTATATATATATATTTTGAGACAGTCTCACTCTGTCAACCTGGGTAAGAGTGGCTTTGTGTCATAGCTCACAGCAACCTCCAACTCCTGGGCTCAAGTGATCCTTCTTGCCTCAACTTCCTGAATAGCTAAGACTACAGGCATCCACCAAAATGTCTGGCTAGTTTTTCTATTTTTAGTAGAGACGAGATCTCACCCTTGCTCAGGCTGATCTCAAACCCCCGAGCTCAATTTATCCACCCACCTCAGCCTCCCAAAGTGCTAGGATTACAGGTGTGAGCCACCTGTAATGCACCTGGTGATTTATACACTTTTATGAGTGCATCGTTTACAACAATAAAATCTTTTAAAAATGAAAGAAATGTAATCCAATTAAATATATCAAGCTAGTAAAAGGATATATGATCTATGTATGATAATTTAGTCATTAATAATAATAGTAATCATTTAACTGGTCCTGTCTGAAAAGACAATACTGCATATTCTCATTCATATGTGGGATCTATTAATTAAAAATTTGATCTTATTGAGATAGAGAATAGAATAACAGATATCACAGGCTAGGCAGGGTGTGGGTGAGAGAGAGAAATGAATAGAGGTTGGGGAATGGGAACTTACAGTTATATAGGAGAATTAAGTTCTAATGTTCAATAGAAGACTAGGGTGGTTATAGTTAGCAACATTATATTGCATTCCAATGTGGCCAGAAGAGATGGTTTGAAATCTTACCAACACATAGAAATGACAAACATTCGGCTCGGCACCTGTGGTTCAACGGGCTAAGGCGCCAGCCACATACACCTGAGCTGGCAGGTTCAAATCCAGCTGGGGCCCGCCAAACAACAATGATGGCTACAACCAAAAAAAGTGGCTGGGCATTGTGGCGGGCGCCTGTAGTCCCAACTACTTGGGAGGCAGAGGCAGGAGACTCGCTAGAGCCCAGGAATTGGAGGTTGCTGTGAGCTTTGGATGCCACAGAACTATATCCAGGATGACTGCTTTAGGCTCTGTCTCAAAAAAAAAAAAACAGAAATGATAAACATTCAAGCTAACAGATACTCCAGATATCACATGTATCCCATAAGTGTATAAAATATGTATCAATTAAAGAAAATATTTCTCTCTTTATATCAGTCTTTTTACTGTTATAAATATTTTAATTTAATACTTACAAAAATACTGTTATGTGAGTCCCATTATTATCCCTGTTAAAGGTCTTAGTCCATTTTTGTGCTGCTATAACAAAATATAACAGAACAGAAGTTTACTTGGTTCATGGTTTTGGAGGCTGGAAAGTCCAAAAGCATGGAGCCATCATCTGGTAAAAGTTGTCTCCCGGTATAAAGCGATAAAGCATGAGGCAGAAGCATGGAAGTGATAGCTTAAGACTAACAGAAAATGGTGGCTGAACTTGTCCTTTATTTAGGAGCCTACCCCCAAAACAACAAACCTATGCTGGCAATAGTGGAATTAAGCTATTCATGAGGGTGGAATACCTCTCATAGCCTATCACCTTTTAAAGGCTCCACTTCTTAATACTTTTATGATGGCAATTAAATTTCCAACACGTGAACTTTGGGGGCATACATTCAAAGCATAGTAGGGAGGTTAGGTAACTTGCTCTAAAAGACACACAATGAATAGGTGATGACATCTTCTCTACTTAAGGCCCTTGCCCTCTCCCCCTTTCTCCTTTTTATTCTTCTACCCACCTTCTCCATTACACATTAGAATCAGTTGGGAGAGATTGTTTTTTTTTAATGCCAACTTGCAGGTTGCAGCCCAAACCAATTAAATCTCAGACTCTCTAGAGTAGGACACAGGCAACACAGTTTTTTTTTTTAAAGAAAAGCAAATTCCTGATGAATGTCTATTTATTATCATTTTAAAGATGTGAGAATTAAAGCTTGAAGGGTTTATATAATAACTAATAAGTCGAGGAAAATTATTAAGTAGGAAAATCAGAATTTGAACCCCAGTATGTTAAACTCTGGAATTTGAGTACTATATACCTTCTGATAACCAGGAACTTAGAATTCCCTTCCAGGTACTCAAAACCTCATCTTAAAGTTACAGACCCAACAATTGGAGAGTGGGGAGAGGTGGTGATCTGGTATTTATCAGAGTTTCCTAGCTTCTTAAATCAGAAAACACTTGGATAGAAGTAATCACCAACTTCGAGAAACAAATAGTAAGGGTAGAACTATGAAAACAAGGTCTATATTTAGAGTATTGTGCCCATGATTCAGGATTTTAGAATCAGGTCCTTCAATGACTCAATTTTTTTGGCAGGTGCCCAAAGCAGGCTTACTTTTCACCACCAGTGTAACTGAGTGACTAGATTACACTGAGGCTCCAAATACACACATTGAAAGGAAGTTTGGTAATGTTCAAGTGAGGAAGGGGAAAATTTTCTAACACAAACATATTATAATTATGTAATGTCCAAAAAATCCATTTTGAGAAATAATTCTTTGGAAATTATAATTATCCAGTATGAAACAGAAAAGAGAACAGTATTTGCACAAACTTTATCAATTAAGGATGTTACAAGCACTATTTTTCCAACTATAGAAGAAACAAATAAGACTCAGTCCTTTTAAATATATACTGAAAGTCACACAATGGATTTGGAGTATAAGCCAAAAGCAGAAAAAACTGCAGGGTATCTTCCTAGGACCGACTTGGTCACAGGAATGAGAAGTAACATGTAAAGTTAAAAATTTACCTTGGGGCACATGTACCACAATTTATTAATCCATTCGTGGGTTGATGGGCATTTGGGCTTCTTCCACGACTTAGCAATTATGAATTGGGCTGCAATAAACATTCTGGTACATATATCTTTATTATGATATGATTTTGGCTTTGTGCCTTTGTTCTTAATCACACCACCCCTGGTTGTCAGCACCACCTTTTGCTTCTAGGGTTGTGACATGTGGATCAGACTTAAATTCATTTGAGTAACTGTTGTCAGGCCATGATGATAATTACAATGAACAGCCAAATGTTATAACAAGCTAGAATCAGGAGGGAACTTTGGGGTTTTCTTTGATGTTTAAAAAAAATGCTGCTATTAACTTTCTTTCCTATAGATGGTGGGCCAGGTAAGTTGCTGACATTTTTTGATCATGAAATGTCAGTGACAAAAAGGATCCATCAGATGCAGCAGAATAAAGAAAAAAAATAGTGATTATTGTTTTTAATACCAGAATATTATGGTAGTACAGCGTCTTGTTTACATAAATTGCTTTTGTACAGTTTGAGTCAAGGTTAAATGTTTGCCCATCACCCAAATAATTCCCCTTAGGAGGGAATTCAGCCCTCCACTCCTGCCCAATTTTACTCCATTTGTTTTCCCCAACAAGCCTTATTGGCAATATAAATGAAAAAAAATAAATGTGTTTTTTAAATCAAATAACATTGAGCCATTTTTCACTTACACTATTTGAACTTTTAGAGATTACTTAAATTTTGAAATTCAATGTGATTTGAAAAGGTTTATGGATCCCTGGATCTTCATTCATTAGTAAAATTACATAGAAAAAATATCAACATGTAGGAATAGCTATTAAATATTAGCTTTATATTATTATTACCACTATGTAAAAGATATTATTAAATATCTAATATCTTTATATAGATATTTTTATGTTCTCTACATTAAAATATGTTATTTTTGCTGGGGTTCTGCCTCAGGGGCAGGGTCTTTCAAGACCTGTGGAAATAGCAGCAATTGACTGGGAAAAATGAAATTAAAAGCCATGAGAGAAAAACAGATGAAACACACAGAATAGAATTTTAAAATGTTGGCACAGGGGTCCACTGATAGCTTGTGGAACTTCAGCAAGTGGCCCTGAGTGCTTGTTCCACCCAGCTTTTATTGAAGGCTATTTTCTTATTTAGCCAAGGGGATAAACCTGAACCTTGTATGTATGAGGGCAGCCTCCTATTTGTGGTCACACACATAGATCCCCTGGGGGAGGTTAGACCCCTCTAGTTTCTCTGTAGGACAGATGCGTAGTGTCAGTCGTCCTCTGAAGAATCAGCAAAGAGGAATCTTTCCCTTAGCTCCACCTGGAGGCGTTTCCCTCCATGGTTAGGGCACAAGGCCTCCTGACCGTATCAGGGCTGGAGCTGTTCCCCTGATCTCTGCCCTGGCCATTATTCAAATCCCCACTGTATCAACCAAAGCAACTGAGACACGGTTGGCATTCCATAAATATTTCATGAATGCTCTGAGAGACAGCACGCTCTGTGTCTAGGGAGTCACTCTCTTCACACCCTTCCCTACATGTGACACTCTTTAAAAAAAAAAACAAGTATTTATTATATTTATTTGTTAATGAATGGTTAGTCTTATTCACCCCACTTTACTATTTATGAACTTTGCGATTCTTGATAAGTGTGGCCTCCTAGCCTCGTTCTCCTCATTTTTGAAAGGAATGTTACCTGTTCTGCTAACAAAGTGGAGGAAAGAAAGTAGAAAATGAAACTCAGAAGAACGTGTGTGTGTGTGTGTGTGTTTAATTTTTTTGAGGTGTATATATATATATATAGAGAGAGAGAGAGAGAGAGAGGTGTATATAAAGTCTTTATTTATTTACATTTTATTTTAAGTCACTCCTTTGTACTTTCCTTCCCTGCTGTTGAAGGAATTCATGATTAGGATTGAAATACTAATTTTTAACCGTTCACCCACAGTCCCACACCATTACATGTCTAGCCTTTCTAATTAGGTTACTCTGTAGCTCAAAAACGGAAGATATATATAAACCGATCTTCAAAGACATTAAAATTCCTGTAATTATTCAATTCTGTTGGCAGCTTTTGATGAATCGAGTTCTAAATTTTAAGAACAGGTAAACTTTTTACCCTAGGAGGGGGTAGTTGAATTTCTTAGAGAACCATCTGAATGCTTTCAGGAGATGACGTGGCTGGCCTAGGGCTTGTGTTCTTTCACCGTATTTGATGAAAATAAAAATTTGAAGAATTGAAATCTACCAAGTATTGCTAAGCTATAAAAAGTATTATGTAGCAGTTGGAGACAAATGTATGAGTATTTGGTTTTGAGCTTTGACTATACATACCTAACCATCTACAGACACTGGCAAGGAGACAAAAGCGAGCGTATCCAGAGCACTTACATAACAAGTCTACACCCATCAAGTGCTATTCAGACAAGGGAGCTAGCAAGGCTATGGGAATTCATCCTCTGAGGTTTATTTTTCAGAATTTCTGCGATGCAATAGTGTGCTTTCATAAGAAAGAAAATTACTTTAAAGAACAAAATAATGAAAGCAGTTTGGGCTCAGGTTGACCATGAGCCCAAGGAGTCTGGTCTTCATTCCATGTGCACTATGGCATCACTGGCTATTTCAGATCATGGAGGGAAATGATGAAAGCCGAAGTTTGCACATCCTGAGATTAATCTGGTAGCAAAGTCCCCAGCTAATGGGAACTGCAGCCAGTGGATCCTGTCACAAGTGATCCATCCATGTTGCTAGTATAATACCAAGATAAGATCTTGATCTAGATTAAGAGAAGCCTAAAGGAGGGATGAAATACTTGGCTTATAAGAAAGCATCTGTTGCTAGTTCTAAGACAGTGGTGGAATGCTTTGAACTTGTGAGGAAAAAAAGTGGGTTACATGCTTTCCCATTTCTGACATTTGAAAATGTATTGAAGTTATTTTGTATAAGTGTGTATGTTTTTGCACTTCTGCCAAAAAAAAGAGCTTTGGTTTTATTTCTATTCTCATGTATTTTTGAAGTCCTTCTACGAGTCCTTACTTATATCAAGATCTCAAATGTGTGTGCTGAAGTCATTTGAAACCATAAGGATTTGCAGATTCTTCTTGTGAATAGATTGCTTTCACCCTTCAGTCTCGGACACTGATCTATGTGTCAACCTAGCCATCTATAGTGACAAAATCCCATCAGTTACTTTATCTGAATATCTGTTTCCAAATTATTGTTACATGTAATAAGATACAACTTCATAGGAATCTTAGAAAAGCCACATTAGTAAACCCAGTCACGCTCTCACCTTTGCAGAGTCATTTCATTTTATAATACGTCTTAGTCAAGGAAAAAATGGTACCAATGATGAAAGAAAGACAGCCTTGGTTTTATCGGTGGTGATGGGGTTACAAATTCAAATATATGTTATAATTTGTCTTAATTGGAACTCAATTTATCTTAATTGACACTCATTCCCAATAAATGCCATTTGGTTGCCATAATATGATATAAGCATTACTGGTGATCATAGGAATGTTTGTTTTGAATAGCTGCTTGTAATAACCCACCCTAACAAGGACAAATCTCTCTCATCCCTCAGTCTCCAGACCACAATTGCACTCATAAACAACACAGCATTTAAGAAAGAATTTTTCTTTCTGACTTGGCATGCATACTCTGAGGCTCTCTGAGGCTGGAGGATTGCTTGGAGCTGGGAATTGAGACCCCCCATCTCTTTACAAAAGAAAAAAATCCATAGCTAAGAATGGCAATGTGCACCTATAGTCATAGCTACTCCAGTGGCTGATGCAGGGAGCCCAGAAATTTGACGTTACAGTGAGAGCAATGATCACACGACTGCACTCCAGCCTGTGCGACAGAGTAAAACCTTGTTTCAAAAAAATTGAAAAAAAAAAAAAGCGTGAGAAATTATAAGGCAATAAAAGTTCACCTTACCTTTTGACAGGGTCTATATCACCCGGGCTCGTGTGTGGAATTATATTCATGGGGGGGGGTCAGTTTGTCCCCATTTGCCTAGAACCTTCTTGTTTTTAGCGTTGACGAGCCCACATCTGGGGAAAACTCTCACTGGCTACACTAAATCTTTGTATGCTGTCTGAAATGACATAAGAGGCTCGATTTCCTCCTTCACTCCACCTTCCTCATGCTTACCTGCACGGAATTCAGCTGCACACTATAGGTAACAAGTGATGCCACTTAATGGAAATAGTTGTTGATGTTTGAAGACCTTCCAAACAACAGAAACAAGAGGGCATTTGTGTGTGTGTGTGTGTGTAGACTTTCACACACATAGCATCTCCCAGGTTTCATGGGCCTCGGGGTGATATAAAAATTGCCTTAACAATATTCTAACCTTTGAATTAAAATTTGCATCTATTTGCATTGAAGCAGATTGTATTTGTGATTTTCAAAAGTAAGCAAAACAAGATTTTGGTTTTTTTGTCTAAAATTTATTTTAACTACAGTAACACTGATATAAAATTTCATGTTTTAAAATTTATGTTGTTGGAAACATCTTCAGATGTGCTAGAAATACTGAAATAGATACAATCTGGTAGCTTGTTAGGAAAACAAACAAATAAAAAACTGCTGGGTCAGGAGCACAGCTGTTTGCAGAAGGCATTACGTTTTTTTACAGTGTTTCTCATAGGCCAATATTCTTTTATGCATTGATTTATATTTTAATAATGACAGACTTCACTGGCATGAGCATTTCAGTTCCTCAGAAATTAGATAAAATCATAATTTAGAAACAGGATAAAAGGTGGAGGGAATTAGCATTTTGCAGCATTAATTAGCTTACTTGCCCTCGTTTTTTTTTTTTTTTTACTGATCAAATGGAGGATGTTTAGTGCACCAGCAAACAGGGCTGTGAGTATCCTTCAATCGTGTGATATGACATTGATGTTTCTGATGCATGGAAATTCAATAGGTTTGCTTGATTTTAAAAGTATGGTTTTCAAAACACCAGCATGTTATAGATCGCTATGATAAGCAATGAACAAAGGAAGACATTGGATAAAGATATAGAACATTAAAAGGCCTCCCGTGGAAAGAAATGCCTGAGCTGTGAAAATGCTTCTGGAGAATGTGAGCTTATCCAAGCTGTTCCTGGGTTTGTACTCTAATTCCTTCCCTAGCATTTCACTGTTTCACATCTTCATTGTTATTCAAGGTTGTTAGAAGAAACCAGTAACCTCTGGAAGGCCAGCATTTTATTTTTAAATACTTATTTCAGTTGTTTTTCCAAAGCATACAACTTTAATCTTACTTAACCAGGTGCTCCACAGCCCACTTCTTGCCTTTTGCAGCTGCTACTTCATTTGAACCCGTGCAGTTACTTTCCCCACTGCCAGGGCCTTGCATTACGTTTCTCACTTTCCCTTTCCACATGGCTGCTTGGTTTGCAGAAGAGGCTTTCTTACAGATGTGTTCCTTCCCCTGACAAACAATTATTCCTGTTCCCCCCAGCAGGAGGCCATTAGGACATCATCACGGGTTCTGCTAAGTCATCTCACAATCACAGTTTTGTGCAATCACCTCTCATCTGAGACTCTCTAGGCATATGCCAGGCGGGGAAACTAGCAGTCACAAATGGCAGCACCTCCAGGCATATTATTGGTTATTTTGGTCCAGAAGTGTAACAGATAATAGCTAATACACTATGTCTGAAGGTCTCATTGGGTGCTTTGCCTGGCATCATTTGCAGCAAACTTGTGAAAGACTGAATGGGTGATCACATGCTAGTTGAGAGAGAAAAGAGAGATATTTTCACATTTCCCTAGCAATTACACGCAATGGTCTAGGAGACACTTGACAACAACAGTAAAAATAGATTTTACAAAGTTATGCTTGTGTAAGAGTTTTAGCATTCTGAGCTTTGAAGAGTAAAGGATCAGATATTAGTTGTTTTTCTAGAAAACAGTTAACCTATTATATGTTTATTTTTATTTTAATCTCAAAGGCCAAACTCTTGTGAATACATATAGGAAAGACATATCTAAAATGCATTCCTTGGAAATCAATGAAATATACATGCAACTGAACACTCCCGTATTTTCTAAGGTTTCTCTAACAGCTCTGCCTATCATGCCCTGTTGTTTTAATAGGTAGCATCTTATAGGGATTTCAGTAAGTTTAAGCTCAATATTTATGAAATAAGTGGATTTGGGGATGATGCCACATCAGCAACGGGATTGATTCTTAGGTCCAGTTTACTGCTGCACTGGGGTGCAATGTATCTTTTTATAAAACCAGACAATGTGCTAACAAGCTAATACTTCCACAGAGGCAACGAGGCTAATGAGGAAGGCCATGCTGTTCTCCCAATCTGAAATCTTGGTGGTTTCTTTGTTTCTGTCCTTGGTTTGCTCAAGTTGCTTAATGTGACTTTCTCAAACCTACAAAATAAAAAGTCATCAATGTAGATTCACGGAAGTGAAGTCCAGTTAAGATTACTGTGAACATCTGAATTACAGAATCCTTGGAAGAAACAGTTTTATTTTTGTCCAGAACACACAGATCATTGAACTAAGCTCTGATCACAGTGTCCCAGGCTGGCACAACATGGGCACTCAATAAATACTTATTTAATTGACCTGAATTGAAAGAGCTGCATAGAACCCCTACTTTCATGAGCAGGTGAAAACTGTAATTGGAAAAGGAGGCTATCAGTGACAACAACCCCAGGCTCTCCTTAAATTTTAACCAGCCTCTTGCGTTTGGAAAGATGGTCTTAAAGTACTTGAATTCCTGTGTTCTCTGAAGTAGCCAGATAAACATTCCTGTTCAATGTGGCTTGTGTTAGTTCATTCGCTGGGTTAAATCAATCACCCTGACCCTTTGTTCCCTTGTAATGAAAGGAAAAAAAAAAAGAAACTGTAAACTTCGATTTTATCTCCACCTGGATTTTTTTTTTTTAATTCTAAGTTTGGTAAAGAGAATTTGGACTATTTCTTCTGTATTCTATCCCAATTCTCTGTTGCCTCTACCCAGTAGTTTTACAAATAATAAAGAAAAATAGACTTCCAATTGAATTGGCTAAATGCTATCAGTGACATAGAAATGCAGGAGCTCAATTCTTGCCTTGGTGCCTGTCATTTCAACTGTCAAATACTTGCCATTTCTAAATCCAGTGACTGGGAGAGAGAGGCGGGAGAGGGGATGCATGTTGTCTTTAGGTGCCTGGAAAGAATAAAGTCACAAAACTCTTGGGAGTATAAATACTGGCCTTATAATTTAACAAGTGATTTATTGTCAGTTCAATTCAAAAGTATGTGTTGAGTTTCTCCCATGTTCAAGACACTATATTTGCTGCTTCGAGTGGATACAAAACAGAGAAAGGTGGAGTGTCTGTCTTCACGGAGTTCTCAATATAATAAAAGGGGTAAGTAATCATAACCTACAAATAACCACACAAGCCAGAACAATTCATAAATTACTGTATAGGAGTTAAAAGTCAGATGCCCCTGAGTTTGATCTGAACTCAGTATGACCCTGACCATGCTACTTAACTTCCTCAGACCTTAATTTCCATATTTCAAAAGAAAGCAAGCCTGATAATGACACCTTAGGTATGCGATGCAAAAGTACATAGCACAGTGCCTGGCACGTAGACAAATGATCAAAAAATGGGCTCCATTAAGTGGTCTTAACTGAGGATTTCTCTTTAAAGGTTGGAGACGAAATGAGCCTTGCAATATGAGTAGAGTATTATGATGTTTACCTAGCTAAGGTGGTTAAGAGAAAGATCACGGGTTCAGCCTGTGGCTCAGTGGGGAGGGCGCTGGCCCCATATACTGAGGGTGACACATTCGAACCCGACCCCAGCCGAACTGCAACAAAAATAGCCAGGCATTGTTCCAGGCACCTGTAGTCCTAGCTACTCGTGAGCCTGATGAAAGAGAAGTGCCTAGGCCCAGGAGTTGGAGATTGCTGTGAGTTGTGACGCCACAGCACTCTACTGAGGGTGATAAAGTAAGACTTTGTCTCTAAAAAAAAAAAAAAAAAAGATAAAATTGAAAATTCATGTTTACAGATATATACAGAGTTGTCACAATTTATTCCTAGGAGATTATTGGCATGACCACCTACTGGTTGGCTAGAAAGCAAAGGGAAGGCAGAGTTACGGAAGAGAGATTAGAGGAATCTGAGTAAAAGCAGAGTCATGCTAGAATTCCTTGATGGACCTTTGCACAGCAAGACAAGAGAAAGGGTTGATTCTATGTTTGAGAGACATGCTAGTGGTCCAAAGCAATTCAACTCAGAGGAAGTGGGAAGGGACTACGAGTAGGGGAGCATAAAGAAAAGATAACAGAAGAAAAGAGTTAAATTGGGTGTTTTCTGTGTTGAATCAAAGAAGCACAAGAGAAATCAGAATAGGAAGAAGCCCAAATGCCCATCGACCCATGAATGGATTAATAAATTGTGGTACATGTATACCATGGAATACTATGCAGCCTTAAAGAAAGATGGAGACTTTACCTCTTTTGTGTTTACATGGATGGAGCTGGAACATATTCTTCTTA